>VZTL01005492.1:0-12352 GCA_013400535.1 Scopus umbretta
ATACTAGGTTGCCATTCTTGTTCGTCATGGGGGTATGCTTTCTTTAACCTTCCTTTTCTGGTTGATGTACCTGTAGAAACCCTTCTTGTTATTCTTTGCATCTCTTGCCAAANGTTCGTCATGGGGGTATGCTTTCTTTAACCTTCCTTTTCTGGTTGATGTACCTGTAGAAACCCTTCTTGTTATTCTTTGCATCTCTTGCCAAACTCAGCTCCAGCCACACCTTGGCCTTCCTGATCCCATCCCTACACAACTGAGCAGCATCCCTGTACTCTTCTCAGGACACCTGTCCCTGCTTCCACTGCCTGCGCAGTTCCCTCTTGCTCTTTAGTTTGACCAGCATGTCTCAACTCAGTCATGCTGGTCTCTTCGCTTCCTTGCCTGATTTCTGACACCTGGGGACTGAGAGCTCTTGTGCCATATGGAAGGTGTCCTTAAAGATATGCCAGCTCTTTTCTGTTCCCCTGTCCCTGAGGACTGTTTCCCAGGGGGTCCTTCTGAGTAACTCCTTGAAGAGCTGGAAGTTTGCTTTCTTAAAATTTAGGGTCCTGACTATACTCCTTGCTTTTGCCACATCCCTCAGGAATATGAACACCAGTGCGTGAATACTGTAGCCCAGGCTGCCTCCAATCTTGACGTCACTTGCATTGGTGACCATCAGGTCCAGTATTGCTTCCCCTCCAGTAGGGGCATCCATTACCTGCCTTAAGAAGTTATCCTCAATGCATTCTAGGAATCTCCTGGACTGCCTACAGCTTGCTGTGTTACTTGTCCAGCAGACATCCAGCAGAGGTGGTTTAAGTCCTGCAGTAGGGAAAGAATCAGCAAGCGCAAAGCCTCCTGGAGCTGGAGGAAGAAGGCTTCCTCAGTAGGCTTCCCCTTGATCAGGTGGCCTGTAGTAGACACCAGCCACAAGGTTCCCTTTGTTGTCTCTGTCTCTGATTCTTACCCATAAGCTTTCGACCTGCTCATGGCTGTTCTTCAGGGACAGCTCTTCACACAGTATCAATTTCAAACACAGTAATCCTAAAATAAATCAAAGGCTGACATCTGAACTGGTTTCAGAAGTCAGCCAAAGTAGCTGGCAGTAACTAATTAATTCTCTTGATACCCCCTCTCTTGCCTGGTTTGGTGATGACACCAAAGATCACACAGCAGCACACAGTGTAGGCCTGTGAGAAGCACGAGGGCCATATGGTGAAGTTCTTTTCCTTCAGTCACATTGATCCCCTCACTAATCAACATCCAAGAGATGCTGGCTGTGGAGACCAGCAATCTGAGGCAGCTACCAGAGAGACAGGGCGTCCAAGAGTCAGCTACTGGGAAGACCATGTGTCTGGACCAGCTACTGGGGAAACTCACATCCATGTAACAGGAAGAGGCCCAAGCAACCAGAGTGTGGTTGTGAACCTTGGGGGCTTGCATGTCTGGGTGTCAGCAGTTGAGGAGGGCAAGGAGATCTGGGGCCAGCTACAGGATTGACTGTCTGAGCCCAACTACTGCAGCAATTAATATTTTGATACTATATAAAAAAATACATGTATGTATGTATATGCATTCCACCAGTGGATTTTGATCCTGATCAGGCAGAGAGGAGGAACAGAATCAGACTGTTTTGTCCATTTCGTGGCAGTGCTATGTGTTTAGGTGTGCTGGTAAGGTACTGCTTTCTGCCTGTTTTGATTTGTTGATACTCCTATCAGGAATATATGGTCCACCTCTCTAATGGCTCAAGCTGGGGACAGGAAGCCACAGCAGCCTTGCATTCATAATACTACTGGATTCAACAGCCTATAACAAGGACAAACATGCATTGTTTCTTCTTTTTCTACAATAGGGTTAAGAACATTTTCTGGCTATTCACATATGCCCTCTGCTTTTAGTAGAATGAACGGAAGGATCCTGACAGCCTGATAAAGGTTTCTTGTGTCTTCTAATCACAGACACCCATTTATTACAAAATCATATTTGAGGCTTGTAAGCCTCAAACGCTGAAGCATCATCATATAGACATATTGTCACTGAAAAGCTACCTAGAGTCCTCTTTTTTTTTTTTTTAATGTCAAGAAAAAGAAGGAAGAGATCTTCAGGTATCATAGCAATAATATGTTTGTGTTGTGGTTTAAGCCCAGTTGGCAACTAAGCATCACACAGCCACTCACTCACCCTTTCCCCGCCCCCGGTGGGATCGGAGAGAGAACCGGGAAAAAAACCTAAAACCCATGGGTTGAGATAAAGGCAGTTTAATAGGACAGCAGAGGAAGAGAAAATAATAATAATGATAAAAGAATATACAAAACAAGTGATGCACTGTGCAATTGCTCACCACCCACTGACCAATGCCCAGCCCATCCCCGAGCAGCAACTGCTGCCCCCCCTACCAACTCCCCCAGTTTCTATACTGAGCATGACATCAGGTGGTATGGAATAGCCGTTTGGGTCAGCTGTCCTGGCTGTGCCCCCTCCCAGCTTCTTGTGCACCCGGCAGAGCCTGGGGAGCTGAAAAGCCCTTGACTGGCGTAAGCACTACTGAGCAACAACTAAAACATCAGCGTGCTATCAGCATTGTTCTCATTCTAAGTCCAAAAAGCAGCACTATAGCAGCTACTAGGAAGAAAATGAACTCTGAATTAAGCTGAAACCAGGATACTTTGCATATCAATATGTTACAAATTTTTTAATAAATCCCTATCATGAACAAAGAATGTAAAAAGAATGTCTCTGACACAGATACAAGAAAAATTACAGACTGACAGATTGCTCTTGATCAGAAAGTACTTAAAAGTGGAATTCCTTCATTCAAACCCCAAAGATACTACCCTTCACCTTGACAACTCATTTGGTAGACCAACTTTCCTCATAAGACAGGGCAACCAAAAAAAACCCAAAAAACCCAAACTCTGAAAAACACAAGACTACCATTCTCTTTCCTCCAAAAATCTGTTATTGAACTTACCAAAGCCTTATCTCCAGCCTGGTAACTTTCAGTGGTGTCTTCCCTTCATATTCCCACAGAACCCCCAATTATTGTATTTGGGATATTATAGGGTCTACCCTTGCCTGTTCTTTGTAATACCTATTTATGAACCTGTTATCCATGAGTTTGTGTACAGCCTTCATTAATCTGATGATGTTGTCTACCTCCACAGCTTTGTGACAGCAGATTTTAAAAGTTCACCACTGACTGTCTTAGGAAGTACTTTCTTCCATTTGTTGACATTTGATCTCCCACTTGTTTCATTGAATGTCCCTAGTTTGAATATTGTGGGATTTGATGATGCATTCTCCTTGTCCACTACCATCCTGATTTTATAAAAATTAATCATACATACACACACATGCTCTAGTGTTCTCCTCTCCAAACTAAGGAGTCCCAGCCTTTTTAGTTTCTCTTGGTCACACAGCTGCTTAATCCCTTTAATCAGTTTAGTTGCCCTTCTTTGTACGTTTTCCAGATCTACCATGTCCTTCCTGAGTTGTGGAGACAAGAACTATGCAGCATACTCAAAATACAGTATGTCAAGGTTTCAGACAGCAGTGAAGTGGCACGCACTGGCTTCTTCTCTACACCCTTCCTGACGATGCCCAATTTTTTGTTGGCACTGGCTTCTTCTCTACACCCTTCCTGACGATGCCCAATATTTTCCTGGCACTTTTGGCTGCTGCTACTTTGTACTCATGAGTTCAGGGAAGTATCAGCAGTAATGTCAGATGTATTTCCTGTGTTGTAACTGCCAGTTCTGAGTTCAGTGTCATGTACAGATGCTTAAATAATTTTTCTTTAAATATATCCCCTTAAATTTATCCACACTGAAGCTCATCTGCTACATTTATGCCCAGTTTTGTAAGGTCCTTCTGGATCTCCCCACCATGGCATGGTGTTTGATAGTCTGGCAGAGCTTATACCATCTGCAAACCTGGAGATTTCCCCACCCATTTCCTTCTGCACATCATGGATGAAGATACTGAATAAAACTGGTCCCAACCTTGAGCACTGAAAGACCCTACTACTGATTCTTCCATTCTGAAAAGCCACCATTAAACATCCAATCTTTGCCTTTAACCAATTTTCCTCTAAACCCATGGCAACTTCATTTCTTTAACAATCTGATGTGGAACCTCAGCAAAGTTTTTTGAACATCTACCAGAGCCCCAATATCCATGCACCCACTGACAACCTTCTAGGACAGCAACAGGTTGGTGAGGCAGGATTTCTATTCACAGAAGCCACACTGGCTCTTTCCTGACAGATTACTCTGTATTGTTGTGGCTCAACCTCACAGGCAGCAAAACACCGCACAGCTGCTAACTCATTCTCCCCTTCCCAGTGGGATGAAGAAAAAAAAAAAAAAAGTAAAATTTGTGGGTTGAGATAAAGGCAGTTTAACAGAACAGAAAAGGAAGGGAAAATTAATAATAATAATATACAAAATAAGTGATACACAGTGCAACTGCTCACTACCTGCCGACCGATGCCCAGCCAGTCCCTGAGCAGCCATGGTATGGAATAGCCCTGTGGCCAGCCTGGGTCAGCTGTCCTGGCTGTGCCCCCTCCCAGCTTCTTGTGCCCCTGGCAGAGCATGGGAAGCTGACAAGTCCTTGACTAGTGTAAACACTACTTAGCACCAACTAAACCATCAGTGTGCTATCAGCATTATTCTCATCCTAAATCCAAAACACAGCACTATGTCAGCCACTAGGAGGAAAATTAACTCTGTCCCAGCCAAAACTAGGACAGTACTTTGCTAAATGCTTAATAATCTTATTCCTTCTTACAGAACCCACTATTTTACCACGAATAGAGGTCAGATGCATTGGCTTGAAGTTCCCCAGATCACTTCTGGAGCACCTTTTGCAGGTGAAAATTTTGCTGGCAACTTGCCAGTACCCTGGCACAGTGGTTATTTGTAATAAACTACTGACATCCCATTCATACTTTAAAGTAAAGTAAAAAAATAACCAAATCAGAGATCCCATGGTTAATAAAAATAATTTTACATTTCATCCTGTCTTTTTACAAGTCGAAATAAACATCAAATACATCAGAAAGTTTACCCCTTGTCTTTTTTTAAATAAGTGAATTTAAAAAACCCAACCAACCAACACAGTAATCAGCACAGAAAAGTCTTCTTAACAGATATGTCATACCACACTGAGAAGACTAAACTGGCTTTAAGTTATTTAGTTATTGTACAACCAATGCACCTTTTGGCCTTTGATGGAGGATTAATTCACACAATTAACTGTGATTGGTATAATGGTTCTCTGTAAGCATCTGTGTTCCCAATTCCACTCCTTATATCTAAAATTATTTTATACAGTACACAATCCTAATTGATAGTATAACATACATATAGCTGAGCACACTAATCTGCCCCAGTATATACAGTGGTTTTTGTTTTACTTTGTCTTTATCCATCTTCTGTGAAAGTTAAACTTTCCATACTTCTTTCCTTGTTTGTAAATCAACACAGATTGTTTTAATGATTTTTTGCCATTTAACTACTATAGCTGAAACCTGAGTATATTATTACTAAAGGAGGTTGATTTTCATAGAACCCATTTTTTTTCTTGCTAATACTGATGTAGATTTATTGCATCACCTGAAAAATCTTACATTTTGAATCAAAAAATCGGTTTCTCTCTTCAAAGACACAGAAAGGTATAGTAATAGAAAGGGAAAAACAATCCTTTTCTAAATTGGTAAAATACACTGCCACCTCCAGGTGCTTATTTAGGCTTTGCTGTGATCTGTTCTCTCCTTTAGATGTGTTACTTCTCAAATCAATCAAGCTAGTCTCCTTCAGAGGAAAATTTTTTTTTTTTAAGAATTGGATACATTTAATTGTGATCGATAGGATAAGTACAGCAAGCCAAGAATCAACAGGGCTAGCTGGGTACAACTTACAGCAAGAGAGAATGCGTCTGTGAAAGTCTTGTAATATGCTTCAGGCAGTCTTCGGTTGGCTCTTCAAGATCACCTTTTCTTTCTTCAGGTTCAGGTTTAATGAACTCCAAATTAGTTTCTGGAAAGTCAATCTTTATTTAAAAAAAAAAAAAAAGAAAAAGAAAAAAGAAAAAAAAAGAAAGAAAAAGAAAAAACAGAAGTCCTTTTAGCAGTATATATTCTCAGATACATCTGTCAACAAATGTTATCTTGGATTTGTACAGGAAGCATACAAAATATGAGAGAAAGAAGAGGGGATAATTCTTTGAGGATGTTCACTGTATGTAATGTTACTTAAATATGCTGGTGATAAACTCAGCCCACAAAAATCGGTGGGAAGTTTGTCATTGACTTTCCTGGGAGAATGTCATCCACTGTATTTCAATTTTATTAGAACTCCATGAACCCAAAGCTGAAGTAATTTTTTCCTTTCTTCTTCCTTTCCTGGATTTTAATGAGGTGGTTCTTAAATGGAAAGCTTCCATGAATTTAGACTTTTTTTGGGTTTTTTTCTGAAAAAGTAGGGATAATTCAGATGTGTAGTTTGCCAGTGTAAGAGATGGAATTCCTGATTTCACTTTTGAATGTTCAATTTCGTGTATATTGTACAGCATCTACCAACTGTTAATTCTTTACACTTATGTGTGGGTGTCAGAAATTTAGGATAATGTTTTTAAGATACAGAGAAAGAAAACATTCATCCAAAATTATGAAGCTTGAGGTGTTTGATAATCCAACTGCAGACTTAGCTGAAAATTCAGGTTGTTTTTCAAAATTCAGCTCAATTTGCACATCCAATTTTGGTTTATTAACGCACACCATTATCACTTAACTATAACTCTATTTTTAATATATACCATATGACATTCATCACTCTTTTAAAGGTTAACAAAGTTATTCCCTAGAAAACGTGTCTTGTCAGTCACATCAGAAAAGCTATCTTTATGACATTTCCAGCATGTTCACAAATTGTGATACTGTCACATGCACAAGAATAACTGAAAACAAGGCAGGTGCAATCAGAGATCCTCCTGTGCTGTTTCTTTCAGCAGAGAGATTATAAATTAATAGCCATTTACTGTCTCAACTTCCCTTTATTATTAATAGGGGGAGCTATGTTAAGGTGTCATCTTTGACTGAACTCCTCAGACTAGAAAATCCACATTTGCTTGTCTATTAAAAATAGGGCATTTTTAGGCCAGCCTCATTTATTTGTATTATCTGCTTTTACATGTCATTTGCTGACAGTCATTCAGCTTTTTAATAGAGAAAACAATTGGCTTTGCCTTTGAAGTATCCAGTTGCTAATTTAACCTGGAAAGGTGACAAAACTACCATGCAGACCTAATGCATTTTCAATACTGGGAGCACCATTCTGCCCAGAATGAGTGGGTGCTCAGCATGCAGTCATCAAGGGAGAGCTACACTGATGTCTATTGACAATTTTTGTGTAGCCACTTCCTTTGCAAATCCTTTATGCTACTTAGTCTAATTGCAAGCTGTATGTTACATTTATAATGGCATGCAATTCAATAGCACTCAGAACAAAAGTTCGGATTTGAAAAGGCAGCTGTAAGTCAGGTACGAAGTCATTAACTTGTGTCAAAAGTATTTTTGGAACCAAAATTATAACAACAAAAATTTCCCTATGAAAACCTTATCTAGCCCTCAGAGGTGGTATTTGATATGACAGTATCATACATATTTGCCACTGTGCAGAATTATACACTTCCATCCATTAAGATTAACATGCTCTCTTTGAGCAGCTGTAATGGAAATAGGATTTTTAATTTGCGTGGTCTTGATGAGTGGTGGGAACAATCCTTTTTCTTGGACTTTGTTAGAAAACAACCTTTTCTTTTGCTTTCTCACTTTCTTACCTGCAATATTACTGAGGTTGGTGTATCAGTGCTGCAGATACCTGGGGTAATCATTGTTGTTGTAAGCGTGCTGTACAACGTCATGCTAAGCAGCACAGTTCCATGAATGAGCCGCCTGCAATACACACAGACAGAAGTACTGCATCAGTATAAGAGACAAAGGTGAGAAGGGTTTATTGAAACTACATCAAAGAACATGAAACTGGGTAGTTTAAAAGGCAAGCAAAAGGAAAACAAACCTTTTATCTTTTTGTGGTAGTACAAATCTGCCCTAGATCAGTAGAGGTCGCATACTGATGGCCTCACTGCTATAGTGGTATCTGTTCAGTTGCAGGGATTATGACCCAAATCATGCTGCCAAGACATTCTAGGTCAGCTCTGCACTTTACCATTGACTTCTTGCATGACAGGGGTTGCCATTTAAGCTAGGTGTAAAGTAAGGATAAAACCATATTTC
Source organism: Scopus umbretta (assembly GCA_013400535.1). Lineage (NCBI taxonomy): Eukaryota > Metazoa > Chordata > Aves > Pelecaniformes > Scopidae > Scopus > Scopus umbretta. The sequence goes on from VZTL01005492.1 coordinate 8,285, forward strand.
TACCTCAAGATTTAATTTTCAGGACAAATACGTTAGAGATGGTGAAGTGTCAATACACCGTATAAGGTGGAGGGCAGCATACATTCAAACTACAAAAAGAAGAAACTCATGGCAACCTACTGCAATCATGAAAGATCCTTACTGATTTTATGCATAGATGGCAGGGAGAAGAGAGTGTGATATCAGAGTTCCAAAGAGACTGAAAGGAGTTTGAGCGGGATAGTTTGTACCACATGTGCTACATGCAGTTTTTGGACACATGAAAGATTATTATCTGAAGTACCAGCCTGAGCAGTACATGTACAAGAAAGTTTTATCAGAAACAGGCATGCATGTGATCTGCAGATAAGAAAACCAACACAATTTGGTAGGTCAACACAATTCAGTCTAGAGAACTTGAATAAAATCAGATAGTTTAGGTGTAAATTTTAATCATAACCAATCCACTGGAACTAAGAATGCAATACCTGAATAAAAGAAGACACAGTACACTGGACTTATCCACATCTTAATGGTTAGTGAGGTCAAAAATTTGATTATGTTCAACATCTCTTATTTTTCTGACAAATATTTTTTATTTTGATTGTTCCAAGAACTGCTTAGTCAAAACAACCGAGAGAATGAGCTAGATTCTCTTCTGCCCTTTGCAACAGAAATGGCCAGCTAGGTAGATGAGTTTTGAATGTACAGCTTTTACCTGAGATGAGGATGTTAGAAGTACAAGAGAACCCAGACAGACTTTTTGATCCCAGCATGAGTTTGCAACATTGCCATAGGAAAGTACCTTCTGAATTGCAAACTGAAATAAATTGTTGCTAAGTCATCTGAAGAAGAAATAAGAAACTCCCACAAAGTAATTTTTATAGTCAACACTCAGTGTAAATCTAATTCAGGGCTAATTTTTCATTTTCAATTCTCAAGCTATTCCTGTTGTTAGTGAAAGCATTTTATTTTATTGTGAGAACACAGCTCAGGAGGATTAAAGACAAAACCATTTCCTGAAGTGTCTTTTGCAGCTGTAGGTACACTTGCAGGGGAATGGAGGCAGAAAAAAGTAGCTGTGATGTGAACAAGATAGCACTCAGGGGAAAGCAGTTGTGTGATATGAAGTCTTTCACATTTAGGTTACTGATGTGAATGTGTAAGTGATCAAATGGTGGTTCACAGTTGGTTTTTTGTGATGTGTACTCAGATGACCTTTAATAAACTAGTCGCATGCCTTCAACCACTCCTTTGTTGACTGCGGTTTACATCATAATTTGAACTAATTGGCACTTTTGTTAGAAGGGAGAAGAGTAGCTGAGAACTGAATGAACACAAAAACTAAATTATCATTTTAAGCTCTCATTGTTTTCTAATCACTTTCATATTGTGCTCTAAAACTATAGGGGGCTTTAGAAAAGGATTCATACAGTGGAATTTTTTATTTCCTGGGAAACCTATATAGACAAATACAAGTAGTCCACAGACCTCAGAGGCACTGTAGATGTGTTTAGTTGAGACATTTCCTGATCCCATTATTTCAGCTCATTTGTACCCAGTACAGATGTGGCTAAAGACTGTCCAGGAAGACAGGGAAGAATCCACAGGTGGGCTTCTCAGAGTCCTCAACTGGAGAAACAGCAAGTAAAGCAATGTATCTTTGCCTGACTGAGGAGACTTCACATGTTAAAGCAGATGACAGGACTGTGAGTAAATCCGAAGACATTAAACCACTTTGATGGTATGGAGATGATATCTCCTAAGAAAAAAATGAATTTGTTTTAAAAACTAGACACTTATTTATGCCTTGTATATAGACTAGCCGAATTTATATTTACTTAATTCACTTATTTACAGGTAAGTGAGCAACTTACATATATTCCATCAGTAAGTCACTCTTTAGAGTGAGGCTAGTCTGTAAACACAGAAGGCATTTTAAAAAGATGTGGAGAGGCATCGACAACTGCGAAATATGGTGAATGTTTCTGAGGCACAGCTTTCCTTAAACAATCTTTGGGGCACTATATGCACCGTACAACTAACGTTCTTTAGGACCGAGTCTGCTTTTGGGCATACAAATGGAACAATAACAGGGACCATGCAGGCGAATGAACCAGTAAAATGATGCATCATTATTTTTAGAAAAAGAAAAAGAAGCAGGAGAGTGTGCAGGATCCATTCAGAAAAGGAAGGAGCTAGCATTGTGAGTATGATAACTATAACCTGTATTGATCGGACAGATTCCTCTCTCTGCTACCTAGTTCTGCTGATGAGCTCAGGCAGGTCACTCCCCATTCTGCCTGCTAGTTTTCCCATCTGTAAGGTGAGGGTAGCGATACTGACCTTTCTGAAGACTGTATAATGGTCACAGCCATAGACAATGGCTTCCAGGTAGCAACTTCAGCATCAAGCACATGAGAAGGTGAATAAACAAGTGCTGCTCCATGCCTACTGCCATTTATTTATTTATATGCTCATGCAAAACCAGGGCAGATGGAAACCCCTGGAATTACACAGATTCCCAGCTCTTGTTTGTTACCGGAGCTAAAATAAACTTCCCATTTTATTACAGCAGAAGAGGACACTGCTGTTTAAGGACAGCTCAAGTTACCCTAACTTAACAAAATCAACCTTGTGTCCTGAAGTCACGTGGGAGACTTCCCTCACCACACTCAGCAAGTGGAAATTTTTGTTGCTTGCTCTGTCTGATTTGGAAATAGCAGATCAAAATAAATTGTGTTATTAGAATCAGTGAAGTCAGAGCAATGGGTACTGTGGGGGACATTACAATTCTCAAATTGCCCCAAATGATGGATTTCTGATTTGTTAATTATCTTTGGATCACTAAACTATTCAGCCCAAGAGACAAACGTATTTTTCTGAAGTGAAGGAATGGAAAAGTTGACACACAGGTTTGCAAACACTTTTTGAGCTGCCTCTTGCATCTAATAAGGCTACTTGATACAGATGCACCATCAAGGCCTTTTTTGGCATTGATTTATGGCCACTATCTAAAGTCAACTACCTGATAAGGATGAGAAATGCTGATGTGGAGGCTCACCCATGGACAAGCTGGCAACTACAAGCACTATTACCATGTTCATTCCCAAATGTACACAACATTAGAGTTACTGTTTAGACTGGATATAACAGGAAAATGAGGATAAAATATAGTGTAAAAATACAGTAATTATCCCTAAAACTGACATTATAAGCCTCAGAAATTCAAAGTTGAGGTTAAATTTAAAGGAAATCCAAAGATGCTAAGCTATAAAATACCCATACTTATGACCCAAGTAGCCTTAATTCTGCATTGGAATGATACTGTGAAATAACTACTTTATTATAATTACAAATACTACAGATTTATAGAAAATTCAAATTAGAGAGAGAATTTTCAACTGCAAAGTAATGCTAAATGTCCTACAGGCTTTTATAAGGACCACATCTTCCATCCCCACAGTTTCCAGCTTAAACAACTTCCATAAATTTGAAGGTGCTGAATACAGCAAATACAAAAGTATCAGATAATTCCAGATTTTTAAAACAAATTTGCGGTTATGTTCCTGATTCTTTCCTAATTTTTGCCCCAAAACATATATTTAAAAAATAAGTTACAAGCAATAACTTTAAGGTAAACAACTACATTTAGGCAAAGATTGGAGGATATTTGCAGGAAGTCAGTTTTGTAAAGAGTGAGACTATTTGTACAGAAGCATGCAAAGTTGATAAGCGGTAATCCCAACACACGTTTCATAACTAGTATAGTGGCTGCCCTGTATATCCTTCAGCTAGTCACATTATAAATCAGCACACTTCAAGAAAACTGTCAGAACAGTGAGATATTACTAGAATTCAGGAAATAATGTAGTTAAGCGAATTTGAAATTTAGTAAGCATCTGTTCACTGACAAGTCTTTAACAACAAGAACAACAACAACAAAACAAACAAACAAACAAAATTAAACAGGCCATATTCTTTAGAACATTTTTACATATTACGTGGTTTCAACATGGGCAAGGTACGGGAAAGAGATTACAATAAGAAATGCTAAATAATAAGTAATATGCTTTATTTAAGCAGTTG
>VZTL01005497.1:1828-20766 GCA_013400535.1 Scopus umbretta
ACCTTGTTCCCTAGAGATAGCAAGAGTACCTTCCTCAAGACCAGGTAAATCACCAAATAATCCTTTACATAGTCTTTGGTGTAAGTGTAATGTTATAGAAGGTATAGAATTATATATATAAGGTGTAGGTTTATATTTTTAAGAATACAGTACTCTGTTTACTTATCACAGCATGATTATAGTCTTCCATTAGTTACCATAAGAGCTTAATATCAGAATAAAGATTAATAGCAAAATGCTGTAGAAGGGAAAGCAAAGCAGAGGTTTAAATAATTTCCTAGATAAATACAAGAAGATTGCAAAAAGACAAATTAGAAATCAAATTCCTTTAAGCCCAGCCTTTTGCAGTAATCTATTTACCAATGTGCTTCTGTTCTTTTAATGAAGTGCTTAGCAATAACATTATACAACTAATTCAAACTTTAAAGTACTCTATTTCTGTGTTACATAAAGGAAGATCTGCTCCATTTTTGAAAATGAATCAGTGAATGAGAATTGACAGAATTATCAAATGATAGTTTAGCACACTGTTGTTTGTATTACAGATTTGAACAGCAATGAGTTACAACAGTTAAAAACCAATAGAAATATGCTGAGTCAGATGAATTATATGTAAGGACTCTGTTTATGTTCTCCAACATCATATGCTTTCTTCCATTACCCTTGTTTGAAGTCTTCATTAGTTACCACCTGGTACAGGAATTTCAGAATATAATCATTTTACTATGAGTAATTGGACTGAGAGTCTGGTTTGACAAATGGCAGTTCTCAGCAGCCCAGACCTATTTGAAATGGGCAATTTTGACCTGTGCTGTCTCGACTATGAATCATGATGTGGGAAATATGCAAAAAAGGTAACATGATGTTAGTCAACAATCATCTATCAATCTAGTCTGTGTAAGGGGAAGCACCTTCTTGATTTCACAGCTGAACTAGAATTGGAAGAGTGCCAGAGCTATATCAGGCATAGTATATAAGGGCCAGATATCAAGATACGGCTTTAGAGTCTGCAAGGTGAGGTGGAGTGGATCATAATTCCCACCTCTCCATAAAATTTGGGCTAAAGAAGACTTGAGGGAAACTTCATTATGAACAGTGATCTAAGAGGTGGCACAAGGTAGGATAGCATCTTTATAGCATAGTTGCACAGAGTGGACCAGAATCTGACTTGAACATCAGCACGACTACTTGTGTAACTGAAGTTTACTTTGTTGATGGTTTTTCGGCTCTGAAAATCTAAAAAATTAGCAGATCGTGCAGGACAATATTACAGGTTGTCGTTCAGTAAAGGAAGAAAATGCCAAATTATCCTTGTTTTTCAGATTTCTACCTGATTAATCACCATAAACATACTTATTGCAATGGGAAGGCTGCCATACCTCTACTGCATAAATTGGCTGAGGGAGTTCATTATCTGCCTCTTTAGTAATGGGGCTCAACTACAAAGCTTTCAATTGTAATTAGTATTAAAAAAAAAAAAAAATTACAGACTTTTCGCTAGTTAAAATACCAGACTTTGGAAATGTGCTGTCTGCTGAACAGCGGCACTTCTCTCAAGCATAGGAAGTCCATTAAGATCAGTATGAAAAACAGATCCCAAAAAGGACATTTTTAGGACTTAATTTGGAAATATGTTTTGTGTGTGGTTAAACATGGTATGTATCAGAAGCCCACAGAATAACCAAGGAAGCTGTAGGACATTCATGAGGGAACCCATCATCTTTACAAAATCTAACAAGGTCAATTAGTTGACAATACAAATGTACTGTAATTCCTTCTGTCTTAGTTTGCCATATACCACTATGATCTTTTCCTTGGCATCTTACTGGGAAGAACATTTGGCTGTACAGATAAGCAGATTCCAAAATGTGATTTTATTTTAAGCTATAAATGTAGTAGGTATCTAACTAGCCTGGCTGGTAAGCCATATCTGTAATCATGTTGGCTGTTATCTTATATTGCAAATGGCCCAAATTAAATCAACCATGTCACTCACAGTTATAAGATACTTAACACTACACATAACTGTATGTGAATGTCAGCCTGCCGCTTCAGTTCAAACAGATTTATTGCTTGAATAAGTTATGTACGATTACAGAGATTATTCATTTAAAACAAATATGTAATTTGCATGCCTTTTTCCTGAATTTCCATGTTTTTGTATCACTGAGACATGCTGACTTTGGGAATAGTGTTTCAAATTGCTGCACTTTGTCATGTGTAGTGTTCATTTCAGAGCATGAGACAGCACTTTGAACATAAAATTGCATCGGTCAGTCTTCTTTCGCTAGGTGGTAGGACACTGATCAACTTTCCCTACTGTCTGGGGCATTACTACCTCTTGGCAGTAGAAGTGAGACTGACTGCATTCAGTGATAGAAAATTCTCCTTTCCTATATTGAGAGGAAAGGTCATGCTAGCTGGCCTTTCAAGCTATAGAGCTGCGTGTTGTAACTATTATCTGCCCTGCCACTAAACTCCTAACATGTTGGGAATAGTCACCTTGCCAGTCATCATTCTCTGAGCTACTGGGGAAAAAACAGACTGCTCTGCAGTTCTCCACATTATTTTTATTTTCCTGAATCTTATTCTTGAACTGGTAGGGAATAGCAGAGGATGACAACTCCATGCACCAAATGTTGAAGGATTGTCAGATATAAGGGAGAAAAACTGAACAGAAAGGAAGCATAAAGTTTATTAATTGCACTTTTGAAATCCTATGTTATGTGTTTTATGTCTGTTTCCAAGAAATTAGGCATATATAGGAAGAAGAACAGTTACATTTTTGGTTTATGTTGGCAGTTAAAACAATTGTTTCTAATTAGGACTAAACTAAGAGTGAAAAAGACTGCATGTGTGTCTGAGCTCAAGTTAAACTGTTCTTTGCTTCTGCAGTAGATTGATAGGATGAAGTTGACAGAGTGTGTTAGCATCTTTGTCACAGTATCTCTGTCTTTAAACTAACAGTTCGGTCTTGATAGGGATATTCTGAAATACTGCACTCTTTGAGACAAATTTTTCTGCTAAGTAATACATAAATTTGTATTTAAAATGTTGGAAATCAATCTCAAAAAAATAATTTCATAAATTAATTGATTCGTGAATCAATCTTACTAATCTTTCTGTTGGGCTGTTCCAGAACAGTATTCTCATTCCTTAAACTAGACATTTCTACTAGTCATTTTAATTTTTAGAATGCCCTTCCATTACATAAAAAAATCACATGATATCTTATTAGTTCATAAGGCACACATTAGTATTGCCCTTTTGATCTTAAGGATGTAATTAAATTTTGTGAACTATCATCCTGGAAAAGGTGTAAAGTTTTAATAAATGGCTGAAGCTCAATGCACTGGATAATTCTAATGCTAAAAGTAGGTATTGTCAAGTATCTTAATGAAGTTATGTGGTTTTGTCAGTTATCTAGTGTCTAGAATACTGGTAGCAGAGGTTTAGGTGTAGCACCATACTGTATTTGGGCCTGTGCTGTTGAAGAGCCTTGCAGACTTAAATTGCATCCTTGGTAGCTTGGACATTTTGTACCATACTCCATCCTTGCACCTCATAATGTCATAAACTTTAGCAGAAATATTGAATGAAATCTGGGCTACATCATAGAAGAAATGTTAATATTTTTTTTTTGTCATTGGAGTTAGTGTGTGTCCGTACCCAATAGAGAGATCATATCAGTCTGCCTCTATAATTTCTACTGCAGAAACTCCCTCAGAATGAGACCAGGTGGCAGTCTACATGCTAAATTTTTAATAATAGTGAATGATGGCCAGTACTACTTAAAATATTTTTAGGTCTCATTTGGTATCATTAGGAATTAGAGAGAACTTTTCACACTCTGTTTTTTGTTAATAATTTGGGGTTTTTTTTTTTAAAAAATCTTCCTTTGGTGTCCTGGTTTCAGCTTAATTTGGAGTTCATTTTCTTCCTAGTAGCTGCTATAGTGCTGTGTTTTGACTTAGTATGAGAACAATGCTGATAACACGCTGATGTTTTAGTTGTTGCTCAGTAGTATTTAGTCAGGGACTTTTCAGCTTCCCATGCTCTGCCGGGTGCACAAGAAGCTGGGAGGGAACGCAGGCAGGACAGCTGATCCCAATTAGCCTGAGGGCTATTCCATACCACCTGGCATCACGCTCAGTATATAAACTGGGGGGAGTTGGCTGGAGGGTAGCGATCCCTTCTCGGGGATGGGCTGGGCATCGGTTGGTGGGTGGTGAGCAATTGCATTGTGCATTGCTTGTTTTGTATATTCTTTTGTCATTATCATTATTATTATTTTCTCTTTCTCTGCTGTCCTATTAAACTGTCTTTATCTCAACCCACGGGTTTTAGGTTTTGTTTTTTGCTTTTCTCCCCCATCCCGCCGGGGCAGGGGGAGGGTGAGGGAGCAGCTGTGTGGTGCTTGGTTGCCAGTCAGGGTTAAACCACAACATTTGGGAAAGTTGATCTGTCCATGCAGATTAACGAAGGTTTTAATACAGCATCTCAACAAGAGGAAGTTGTTGTCTCAACATGCAGTCCGTACACTTCATGAAAATCATCCTTGGATAAGTTATGTTACTTTGCTGTGGCTGCAGGTTGAGGAGACCTTAGTGAGCTGTCTTCAACTCTGGAAACAGCTGAGCTGTAGCAATGCAGAAATCAGTGTGGCCTGCAAAATCCAGCTGAGAAATAAGGTAAATACTTAGGGGCTTCACCTATGCTGAGCTCTCAGCTGCCACGCAGTCAGCAATTCCCAAGTTGGCAGATTTAAAGATAGCTCTGGTACGACTACTCTACCCAGTTACATCTAAGATACGGCTTCTGTCAAGGGGATAAAAATGTCCTTAGATGTGTGATGTGTTGCCACTAGCCTGTAGCAGGCAAACACAAGGCAAGGAGTTGAAATATAAAGGAAGAGATATCTTAGCAGCTCTTCTGGTCATCTGTCCAGTTAAATGTACTTTGGAGAAATCTTGCTGTTGTCAGTCATGATGATTTTGTTATTTAGAAAAATTACTTAATTTGCACTTAAAATCCAGTAACTTGTAAGGAGGACCATGCAAGATAATAAATCTGTAATTAATGATACCTTTTCCTTATAGCCTCATAATAACAGCAGAGAAAATAAGAAAAAACGCTTGTCATTGAATTATTACAACATACCAAACTGTCCCCAAGCTGGCCTACCTACTGCAACATTAGGGCTTTTTTGCTTTCTCAGCCTGGCATTCCTTTCCTGTCACACAGTGAAAATGAACCTGAAAATTTGTAGCCAGTGTATCAGCTCACCTCTGCTTGTATTCTTGTGTCTACTGTATAACACTGTGTCAGCAATCTCATACAGATATCTAGGAAACAGACATACAGATATGTTTGAGGTTCAACAAGGGCAAGTGCCGGGTTCTGCACTTTGGTCACAACAACCCCATGNCTTTAGAAACCTGAACTGAAAAATAGTCTAGCTGTGATAACATTTTTATCAAAATTAAAATATGAATCTTCTACATAGTTTCCAAAATCATTAAATACTTGGGTTTGTAAATAAAGTGGTTTGGCAGGTCGTCAGTTTCTGATTGACTTTAGTAGCAAATCTTCACAGCACCTATCCTGAATATTTGAACATTTCAGTTCTCCAGTTTGAGACTAAGATAGCAAATGCATCTTTTTTTAATGCATTTATACTTTCGCTTTTGTGCAGTTATTTTCTAGGTATAAGCAAACCAGTGCAAAGTGGCCACAAGAAGGAACCACCATAGTGCCAGATATACAAAATTGCCTAGATGAATGGAAATTCAAGAGGCTAGCCTTAGTCACTAATGCTTCATCATTTCGAAACTATAATTGATCTGAAGGATCATGCACTAATGTTTCTGAAGTCCACTCACCCAAATTACTTCAAACAGAAGGAATGCTAGTAGAGCTGTATTTCATTTAAGCATGCTTATTAAACCAGAGGTAGCAGGATATAGTGCACTTAAACACATAATCTACAGCCTAACTCCTCAGGATTAAATACTTTCGGTGAGCAAGAAATATCATTTTAGTTGTGTAGAAAGAAGAGCATCATAATGAAAGGAGTCTCTTATGAAGCAGAGTGACTGCAATATATAACGGTTGGTCTAGAACCATCTGAAAATAACTGCACACTACTGATGAGGTAGATCTAAAGTCAAGCTAGAAAGTCAATATGCAGGTCAGGATCAGGCCCAGTGATGGCCAGGGAGGTTCATGATGACAAGACCAGGTGCAAGGTCAAGCTGGGAAGTCAGCCTGTGAGTTGGGGTCTGGATGCACAGAGAACAGACACAGGCGTAAGCACAAGACAGGCACTCCTTCAGCATAGCTCAGGCAGGAACTAAAGGCCCCAGGCTGAGCTGAAATGGTGTCTCCAGGAAGCAGTATGTGAACAGAGAACCTCAGAAGGCTGGTCAGGGCCATTAAAGCTTATTAGTGCCTCAGGGCCTGGCATGATGTCTGAATGATAATCAATGTCCCTTATTATTCTGTCTATCACTCAAGGAGACAGCATCTCCAAAAAGTATAATTCATCTGTATGTTGAGTGAGAAGTGAAGAGCCACTCGGAGCTTGTCAATAAGGAACACAAAGCATAGGTGTGTATCGTAATGCGAGTCACGCATTGGTTTGGTGGAGCAGATAACTGATAAGAGGCTTGCGTTTCCATAACAACCTAATAGCTGAAGTCTTTCTTAGGCAGCAAGTAGTTTCTCTTCTAAGTAAATTTTGGCCTTAGAGAAATGCTCCCATTATTAAGCAAAGTTTCCCAGTTTTCAGGGTGTTTTATACAGTCTAATCCCCCTTTACATTTAGCACAGAAAAATATTCATAGGCCATGAGAAGAATGAGTAAACAGTCTCACAGTGTCCTGACATGATGGGAATACTCCCCTTAAAGGGAGAAAATGTAGGTTCTAGCCTTTGTGTAGTTCCTTTAATAAACCTCTCAAGATACATCTTAAAAATTGTTGTGGTTTTGTGCCTGTTCCTCTGAATAGCAGTCTGTTTCAGAACCGCTGATTTCTGTGCTAGTGATTGTGAAGTTTCTCATTTCCCACCTCAGTGTATTCATGGCCAACTGAAGTCAAGACAGAAGAACCCTATAATATACTGTCTTTGGCTAAGTCAGAGCTCTCCAGCAACTCTTCAAGAAGCAATTCTGGACAGCCTGTGAATGATTCTGAAAGTCTGTTATTGCCCTTATGGGTTTCTATATGTACTGCCTTGTCATGGTGGCTAGAGGACTCCAAGGGGTGGTAAAGTGTTGCATAGAGGTCCTCCAAAAGTATATACTCTATATCACTGTATGTTCAAGTTATTTTGTCTTATTTTTTATGTGTGCGTCCATTTAAGGTATTGGCCTCTGTAGAAAACTGGATGCTGTTATCTAAATACTGTACCGTAATATCCTTCCTTTTTTCTGTGTAAGAAGAGGAGAGTGAAGTTACAAGGATTATAAAAAGACCTGAAGTGCTTGAACTGGAAAACAGATATATTTTTTCAATTAAATGTTATGTTTAGTCCAACTGAAAATTTTTTTTTTTGGTTGTGAAATTTACTTTAAAGTGAAAATTGAAAATTATCAAACACTTTTCAACTGTATTCTTCAGTCAATAACTTATTCATGGTGAAATATAATGCCCAGCCTCAGTTATAAGACCTATACATACTTCTTCACTACTCTTCTTTGTCTTCCTTTTACCTGTGTCTGAACCATATGGAGAGAGTTTGGCTATGGTACAGAATTTCTCAATTTACTTGTTGTAACAGGTTAATTTATAAAGATGTAAGGATCACATTCAGAGCTTCAAGATACAAATCTCTGCCAGAACACAGTGTATTGGAAACGAAACTAACCTTCTGACTGAGCTTCAGTGATGACACATTTTGTATTTGTCATTCCTACTGCCACAGTATAGAGTGCACACTTCTTATCAGAAGCAATTTTGTCTAATGCACTAGCATATGTTTGCAGTTCAGATTTTTTAATTTCACGTGGCATTTTAATAAAGGTTAAGGGAGTGCTGATGGAAGAATAAAATATGCAATAGCTCTTCTATCATGCATTTTGTTTTTTTCTTCAGTACAGATAGTACTTGTTTTAAGCACCTTTCAGAAATATAAAACAAAAGATTTCTGAAAATTAAGCTGGAGAGTGTTTGCTGATATAGTTGTTCCTATAATATAAATTATAAGTTTATAATTTATTTTCTATTTTTAAGTATTTTCTGACATTTTATAGGTTGGGGTTTTTTTGTTTGTTTGGTTGTTTTTTTCTCTAAGTACAAATCTCCAAAATATGGGCAGCTTGGGAGTTCTGTTTTATCATAATGACAATTTCATACCCATTTTCTGTATTTCTGATATTATTATCATAGGTCTTGGCGTACAATTAGGATGCTTTATTTTAGCTTTTTTAGTATTATTTCTCTTAGAGGAGCACAGTTCACCTGTGTTTCTTGTCCTATGTTGATTACTATTTTGTTGACAGGTATTATTATCTTACTGATTTTGACCAGTAGCTCTTCAAGTGATTTGAGTCTCAGAAGCTGGCACGTATCCCTAATGTCATTGATGTTAGGGCATGTTTTGCCATTGATTTCAGTTGGGTTAGCTTTTCACTGCGTATGCCTTCTTTCAAAAGAAGGGTCCTTATTAAAATTAGAAATTAGTCAATTAAGTATTGATATGAGATCAGGAAAAACATGTGTCTTGTAGTACAAGATGAAAAGTGAGGTGCTGTCTGTGAAAATATTTCCCTTTTCTTTTGATTTTGTCTGAAAACAGGAGAGGATACCTTGTAAGGTATTCTAACACTGTTGTAGTTGGAAGTGGCTGTAGATGAGTCAGCACAGTGTGCACCTCTGATTTCTGCCCAGTTAGCTAACTCCCTAAAATCACATTCTGACAGAGGGTGAAAACTATGACCCATTTTAATTGTCTTTGGGTAGGTTTCAGGAGGTGGGCGAGACAGCATCAAAATTCTTTCTACAGTGAAGTTCATTCCTACGTAGTTCAGGTAAGCCAGGTTTCTGATATCACCTAAGAAACAAATCCAGGTGATCCATATACACTTTATGTATACAGGTCTTGTTCCATATTCTTTCTTGATACGGCTGTAGCCTGCTGTCAGTAGAGTTATACCAACAGTGCATATATCCCCTATCTAATGTTTGAAAAAGAAAACATATCCACTTTTTATTGTTTCAATTTCTTGTACAATGTGAGAATCAGCTTTCTTGATAGAAGTTACAAAAGGAGATGAAAAACAAAATTTAACTCCTGTAGTGTAAAATAAGTGCCATTTTCATTAGGGTGTGACTCAAATTATAAGTATTTTAACAGAACAAATGAATAAATGAGAGGAGGTGAATGACAAAAGATTTCAGTAATAGTGCATCCACCGTCTTCTTCCACTCTAAGCAGTCCTGGGCAGTGTGACATAAAGACATAGGTTCTTGTCATGGTTTAACCCCAATCGGCAACTAAGCACCACACAGCCACTCGTTCACCCTCCCCTGCCCTGGTGGAATGGGGGAGAGAAACGGGGGGGAAGAAGCATGGGTTGAGATAAAGGCAGTTTAATAGGATAGCAGAGAAAGAGAAAATAATAATAATGATAAAAGAATATACAAAATAAGTGATGCACAATGCAATTGCTCACCACCCACTGACCAATGCCCAGCCAGGCCCCGAGCAGTGATTGCTGCCCCCCGGCCAACTCCCCCCAGTTTCTATACTGAGCATGACGCCGTATGGTATGGAATAGCCCTTTGGCCAGTTTGGGTCAGCTGATCTGCCTGTGCTCTCTCCCAACTTCTTGTGCACCTGGCAGAGCATGGGAAGCTGAAAAGTCCTTGACAAGTATAAACACCACTTGACAACAACTAAAAACATCAGTGTGTTATCAGCATTATTCTCATCCTAAATCCAAAACACAGCACTATACCAGCTACTAGGAAGAAAATGAACTCTGAATTAAGTTGAAACCAGGACAGTTCCTCTAATACAACTGTTCCCTTAGTTATTCTGTATTTTAAACATAACACTTTTGTATTTGGACAAACTTCTGCTATAATAAAATTCTCATATTAAACAATAACTAGAAAACTGAAATCCTCCAGTTTTGCCATCACTTGAGTGGCAGACTCTAACTGCAAAGCACTGTGTTAAAAATTGATTCTTTGCTGTGTTGGGAATAAAAAAAGTCCTGCTTTTTTGTTTCATTTCATTTCTTGCCTTTTGACAAAAGCAGAATTTATCTAGCAAAGAAAAAATATAACATCAGTATCACAAACTGAGAAGCAAGCAGCGAAAGCATTCAGTGATCGCTATTTCGTGGGTCATACTTTCTTGACTGATTCTTGCCCATTTAACTGGCAGCTTTCAGAATCCCAACAAAGAGCATTAAGAGAAATGAGGTTTATTCAGGCTTTTTGACCCTCCTCCCATCCCCAGTGGTATTTGTACGACAAATATGGGTAAAACTGTTACCTTTTTTTTTTTTCATTTGGGTAGTCTGGAAAGAGCAAGTGAGTGATACTTCTTATGCACATACATCTGAACCATTCATTATTAACTTTTAAAAATTGCCTCCATTGCAAATATAGACCAGTTTAATAAATTTTAGTAACCCAAATGTAATATTAACCCAAATGTATTATAAAAGTGAATGTCAAATTAACTGTATTTACTTGTATTAAACTTATAATTTCATTTTTAAAAAAGGTTAACTAATAAGATCCATTTTCTCTGAAGCAATGCGAATTTGCATAACCTATGCCCATTTCATTTATTATTAATAGTGATCCATATCAGCTATTCCATTATTCCTATTTCAGGCTGAAAGCCTATAACTACTAAGGTTACTCTATTAGCTTCCTTTTAGTCTTCTCACATTTTCTCAATATTCCAAGTGCTTTTAAGAAACAGCACCATTTCTTGAGATAACTTCTTGCCAGATCTTTTTAAACTCTTGAATACAAATCAGATCTGTTGATTGAAAATTTCTAGCTTTAGTAAATCTCTTTTAACCTTCCCTGTGGGTATTTTCACATGAGCATATTTTAATCTCAGTTTCTGTTTGATATTTGGGGAAAATATTTCACATTTCTATTGTTATATAATATTATTTCTCCTCCCACATTTCCAGAATAATGTGCCATAATTTGGTTTGTTCCATTGTCCATTTCCCCCACTCCTTTATGTCCTTGATGCAGCAAAGGTCTTGTGGAGAAACAGCTTTATAATCATCATTAAAGACTTATTCAGAATGAATATGCACAGAAGGCTGAATTGAGTTGCACAAGCCACGTCTATCGCAGCTCTAATGTACTTTCCTTTACAACCTTATCATCCCTCTAAGAGGTTTTTAGTATATAATTAAGATAATTGCTCCCCATCATGTGCTCCTTTGGATAACATCTCTCCTAACATCCTTAACAATGAAATGTTATTCTTAAAAATACTCTGTCATTTTTGAAGTTAAAAGCACATGGTAATGACTGATACCACATGACCAGTTCATTATCAAAATACATGCAAGTCTCCACCCATCCAGTATGTTCCAGTAAATATATTTATGTTGTTAAATATGTTTTGATGTTAAAGTAATTCCACTTTCCAAAGGACTAGCTTACATTTTCTCTGCAAAGTGAGAGAAAAAGGCTGCAGCTTGACATATGTTAAACATTTCCTGATGTTTCATTACTTTTTAGTATTATTCATTAAAGTAGATTTGAAAAAAATTAGCTTTCACGGGAGTTTTGGGCAATTTTTGCAAATGAGTGCTCATCAAAGTGTGTGCATTCTGACCAACACTCAAGTTTCATCCATCCCGGTGTGATTACCATCTAGAATGATCTCATTATACACTTGACTGCATGCTGTCAGACAAAACCCCTTTTTAAAATCAAGACAATAATTCAAAGGAACATAATTATTTTGAGGTATTTTGCATTTTAAAGCCCATATGCAAATATTATTTATCAGGATTTGAAGTTTTCTTTGTTAAATGACTGTTAGTTGCAGCAAATACTTTTGAGTCAGGGATGAAATATACATAGACCATATACAACATATTCCATGTTGTAATATGTAGTCTTAGAAGTGTAGGATTGCTTAATAATGCTCCTAAGATTGTTTTATAATTGAGCAGATGTGAGTGATAGTGCCTTTTATAAGTGACAATAATTTAACAGATATATGAGGAATAATATTGCTGTAAAACCTATCAAATTGCTAATATTAACAGTAATAATAAAACTTCATCTTGCCATTAATTTGTTTACATTTTATGTGCATCTGGTATACTCTAGAGGAATATAAGCTTGTGTTGTGGGTATAGCTCTACATGGAGATCTTCAATAGGCATTTAGCTAATAGTGTATGTCTCCTGGTGCACCTGTGAATTTCCTACAAAGCTTTTCAGGTTGAATCTTACTCCATATTAGAAGTTGGGAGGAACTAGTTGTCTTGGCTTCATACTTTTTATTCTGTTATACTCAAGGCTTTGCATATTGTCCTATTTTGCATTAAGATGAAATTTGAGTCCTAAAATTTGAGAGATTGAGAGTTAGTGCTTCACTTGACTTATGTCTATAATGCAATAAAGTTCAAATACTATAAAAAAGCTAAACTGGTTTTCAGAAACACTGTAGATGTAACAGGAAATGCAATATAGATATGTCTTGAATCACACAAAGAATTCAGCTGTCTTTTGTGGAAGATTAATTTCTCCACTGTTTGGTCTCTCAATTTCAGATGATAAAGCTGCTCGACTCTGATTAATCATTAGATGTTGCAATGTACATATCTTCGTATCGTCTAGACATTCTCAGCTGTTACAGAAAGTTCTGACATTAACAATGCTTCTGACTCTCCTGCTCCTTATGTATTTCTTCAGGCTTTTTTTGTATTAAAGGCTGCAAGTTTAATATGATATATTAGGGAGTGTTTTGTGACTTGCTGTAGATGGTGAATAGCTGTGTAGTCTACAGGTGCCTTGTAGCACAGTTATTATTATGTGATTGCCTTCAATTTAGGTATTAGATTTAATGACTTGAGCAATCCCTTCTATTTCTGTGTCCCATATCAGGGCACTTACCTGGGATGTGAGGGATCAAGCTGAGAACCCTAAGTACCAGGCTATAATGTGAGTGACTCTATCAGTGTCACAGGACATGAGAATGCTATTCAGTGCTGGGCCCATGTTTCACATCTTACCTGCATTCCAGCTCCATGTCAGACCAAGATATATGAACTCAGTCTCTGCTCCGCTCTGTCAGGATAGGGTTGGACTCCAGGAGGACCCATGACCTGAATGATCAAAAGATCAGGTCTGTGGGATACCTGCCCTGCAGTGTTTGTCTTTTTTTTTTTTTCCCCATTAGTCTTTCTTGCAAAAGACTTCCATCCTGCTCCGAGAATTATTTCTGATGAAAATATTCTGAAAATTATACATTTTCCCAAGAAAATCAGTTTTTATTAATCAGTTTTTAAGTGGTGAAAAAAATGTCTCAAAAGATTCACAACCAGCTATACACCACATTCATACATCAGTTTGGTGGCTCTGCTGACAGATACTGAGGTCTCTGGATCATAGCTCTGCCTGCTCTCCACTCCCTGTTTTCCATCATTTCTTCTCAAGAGGGGTCATGTACTGCCACACAGTTACCGTGGTTTTTCAGATATTGTAGTGAAGAGTCACTGGCTTTGATATGAATGCAGTTAGTAACCTTGCTCTATTTTCTACAGTTCTAGTAGACCTAGTAAAGCAATAACTCCTCCTTCTACCCACTGCCAAACAAACTGAAAAGGTTTTTTAGCTTATACCATACAATCAGCTGAATATGCATACTAATGATTTTATTTCAGCATTGACCTGAATCAGATCTGAAATACTATCTTTTAGGATAAAAAAAATCATACCCTATTTATACTGTCTTCACTTCTCCAGTAAGTAACAACTTAAATGTGGTCATTTTGTGAAAAAATTAAGTTAATTGCATTTGACATTTCAATACCTTTAATTGTGTTCTACTTGGAACTCACATTTTCAAGAGAATATGATATCTTTTGTGAGGTTTTTTAAATAAACTTTTCTACTAACTTTAGTATATTTGGAAAGCAGAAATCTTGGCATAGCTTCCTAAATTTTGTTAAAATCAAAATATTTGTGAAAATATTAAGCAATTACTAAAATAAACCAATTTTGTACATAATGAACAGATTTATTTGTTTTATTTAGTGTCAGAGATGATTAAAAAATAGAAAAACATTGGTTCCTAGTGAAGGTAATGTGTTGCATTCTGTAAAAAAAAAAAAAAGATTTTCCCTCCTGTTCTATTTTAAGTTAAATAAAAACCACTCATTTACTTCCATTTTCTCTGATTCTGTCTCTCTTTCTGCATCTGCTAGTCCTGATGGCAGTATGTAGCTTGCTGCCAGAAGTTTCCTTCCATTACTTTACAGAGATTTTGGTTTGGGGTTTTTTTATACCATTTTAATTTTTGTGCCATCTCAAAAGGAAATCTGAAGCATGCAAGAGATGTAGGATTTTGCTATATATCAAAATAGGATGGGAATGGGTTTGTATTGCCAATCCACAAACATATAGATGTAGCATACCTTTACTAGCAGCTAATAATATAATAATTTTCTACTTCAAGAGGATATCAAACTAGTCTTTTCCTTTTTTTCTGATATGCCTTCAAATAGGGCAGATTTGGAAGAATCCATACGAAAGAATATTTTCACACTCAGTTGCTTTATTGCTTTCAGAAAGCAGGAAAAGTCTTCAGGACCAGTTCATATTTTTTTCTCCAAGGCAGGGTGTATTATTCTTTCTATAATACAATATATCATTGTATGCAGTAGCATCTGTTCTGGATGGGGATATTAAAACAGCTGTTAGTAAAAATATTCTTTCCACTCTAGCTCCAGCTGTTCACTCCATGTCCTTTTTCTTTCAGATAATATTCTTTCTCTGCTGGAAGATACTTAAATAATATAGTACAATTAAAACTAGTTTCTTACCGGTAGTGCTGGGATTTATACTAAATTCTTCTCTGAGAGCATTTCCATTATTTTGATATCTATTTCTGTCTTACGTTATAATGAAAAAATATCAAAACTTTCTGTGAATATTGTGTAAGTAAAATTGGCAAAAAATACTTTTTTAGTGATCAATTACATAGATTGTCTTTCAGGGTTTTTGTTGTCTAACCTGTAATAACTTAAACAAGGATTTGCCATTGATAAATTTAAAAAAACTGTTAAATGCCTTGTGAAGCCATTGCAAAGAAAAAGCGATATATTTTATAAATTGCCTGTCCAACTGCTAGATATCAGCCTGATAAACACAATGTGGAATTAATTTGTGACTCATATTCTAATGGAATAAGGACATTTGCCATATGAAGTTGTTGGTGGCTAGGAGTTCTGGCAGTAGGATTGATAGGAATTCTGTGAGTCCTGCCATTTGTTTGGACTAAATACTTACCTGTATTCCAGTGTAATTTAATTGTAATTCTTTGGCATAGTTTAAGACTTCAAGTTGAGGAATGTTGAATAGTTTTAAGCCATGTTTTTCTCCATAATACTTGGCAAAAAAGCATACTTCTACTTAATTATGAGTCCTCTTTCGGTATTAATGTTCATATGGGATGAGCTACTTCATTTCTGACCCACTGTATTGGAATATTCCTTCTTGTCTGAATATACGGATTTGGCTCTATGTCAAACAGTTGGGCTAAAGCTGCATGGTCTAGAAATTGATTTATTAATTTGCTATCAATAGCAAATACAAATAGCATACCTCTTCAATATATGTAAAGTTTTGTGCAATCTTTATCATTCCTTTATATAGCTAACTGCAGCTCTCAAAAATTCCAGAGATCTATCCAAACTCTGTATCTGTGGTCTCTGTAAGAAATATAGTAGATTGCATTAGTGGGAACACTTAATAGGGAAGAATTTTAAAAAATCTACAAAGCTAGCTTGTGGATCTGAGAGAACCTAAGATCAAAACAAGAAAAGAAAACCACTGAGGCAAACTGCACACTGTGACAGTAACTAAATTAAATATGCTGAAGTGTATAGAAGATTCTAAACACTCAGAGCAGAAGTTATGTAAATCCTGCTTTGTCAGTCAGAAGGTAAGCTTAATAATGTGTAAATATCTAATACTGTTATAATACATAATTTCTTCTAAATCGCAGCAGATAGAAAATAAATTAATGCATGAATATTAGTAAAAAGAGTAGATTTTGAGTATTTTTCAGAAGAAAATGCTACGTGTAAATAAAAATAAGTAAAAGTAATATATGGCAAAATTATTTTGGCATGTTAATTATAAAAAAGATAATTTGGAAATTAAAAAATACAAACAAGTGTTTGGGTTCTTTTAGTTACTGAAAACTCTAATGCTGTAGTGCCAGAAATTAGCTGTTAATGGTTGGAAACTGGATTGTGTTATTCCAAATTATTCACAGTATTTCCTTTATCTTTCTCAAATCATTTGGACATTATCAGGGCAACGTATTGGACTAGATATCTGGTCCACTCTGGCACAGATATTTCCATATCACTTTCAAAATGAACAGCAAAGACCCTTAAGATTCCCTGAATTCTGACTGTGTATTAGTAGTGTACACTTATCTGCTACAAATTCTTTATGCTTAATGAGTATACTGTTACACTGAATATAATATACATTTTGAGTTTGAAACAAAATGCTTTTTTCCATGTAAATGTATATTAAATTTAAAAAAAGTAAATTTTCAGAGTGAGAGTTGAGCTCTCTGAAGTTGCTCAAAAATTTAGATACTTTAAATAAGAATAACTGAATACTGAAACATTTTAAAACATCATTTCTAGCTCCCTGCCTTTAAAATATTTTGGTTAGCTTTTTGACTTCAGTGTTCTGATAAAGAGCTTTATTAATTAATTGATACTTCAGAAGAGCTAAAACTCATGGAAATATAGCTTTGTCCATAAACTGCATTTCATTGCAACTAAAGACAGATGCATATTGGAAAGTTTATCTTCAAGACTGCTTAAATTATTAACTCAGCTTGGTCCCTGGGGAGTATGGCTATTATCCAGTATTATTTAAATTATTTGAGAGCACTTAGTCTCATCACCTTTTGCGGTTTATGTTCTGAGATAATTTGAAAATGTAGCCTAATTCACTAATCATCTATTGCATTTGCAGTAGTAGAATACTTTCTCTACACAGCACAGTTTGGTTATTCTCTTTGGATTATAGGGGAAGCCTTGTGAAATACTAAGGCATGCATATGATAGCATTCAGTGGCCTCCCACTGATGAGTTAAATTTAAAAATAAGCACAGACATCCCCAATATGTATCATTCTTTTTTGGAGGATTTTTTTTTTTTACTACTAGGCATTCCAGTTCTTAGTGAATGACTGAAATAAACAAAAATATTTTGGCACCTGTAACTACACCCTGTGTTTTTCATTGAACTTCCAGAAACATGATGACTACATGCTGAGACAAGGCAAATGTAGAAATCTATGAAATACTGTCATAGGCAAGTGTAGTCATTTCACTGTAAACCTTTTAAACACAGAAAAGCCAACAAAAAACCCATTTCACGAAAAAAAAAGTATATGGCAACTGTGTAGCATTGTTTTTGAATGCTCAGTTAGACATCAACAGCTTGCAGAGGCAGCCTCAAAAGGTTACTCAGGAAATGGTGGAAATCACCCATCATCTCTCATTAGTACTTAATGAGAGATGTTTTTCCAGACAGTTGCCTGGTATTACAAGGGTTATGCAAGCTTGAAGCAGTTCCAAAGTCTATTTGTGCAGGTGGGTGATTAGAGGAAATAAAAAGTTGATAATAGTCATACCCAACTCTCATGGATGATGCAGAAACAACTAAGCAGACCCCCTGCTGCCACTGGAATACACTTCACTGGTAATTAATTCCAAACACAATCCTGAAATAGCTTCCACATCCAAGACTGGGCCAGTTATAGCTTCAAGTACTTTCAACAAGACAGTTGCAGATATATATTTACAATCCTACTCAGAACAATGGCTATTCAGGTTTAAGTGTGTGGGAAACAAAACACATTCAAAAGAGCAAATTCAAACAGTTTTGTCCAACTGTTCTCTCTATGCATCCAGTGTAGCTACCTACTGATTCTGTTATTCAGTATTCCATCTGCTTTTCTGAAACTTCTCTTGTAATGTTCATTCCTTAAAATCCTGAAGTATATGGTTGTCCTTATCTGTAGTTCCTAGATTTATGTCATGTTGAATATTCATGTAGGAGAGATTTGCTTTGAGGATTTAGTCAAGTTAGAACAATTTCAATCCTATACTGTAGAAAATTGCCTAGTCCCTCAACTTGGGCTACTATATAACATGAACGTTTTTGTTTTCTGCCTGCCAAGTAGGAGATTTTCTAATTTTTTCCTGGATTTCTGTATGAACTGCAGCCTGGCTTAATTTATTGTATGCAATTGCTGTGAATCTTTGCAATTGGTCCACCACTTACAGGAGACATCACATTTTTATCACACATGCTATCCAAGAAATCTTATACATGGCAGCTCTGTATCAAATCAGGGCAATTCCCACTATTTTGTGACCTACTCTGCTCGGTTTTGGGTCTTTGTTAGTTTCTTCCTACTTGTTGGCTTGGGCTCCTGCCTTGTAAATTTACTGCTGGTGGAATCCAAGAGCCTAGATTGACCCATGATGAATAAACTGAGCCTAAGTAGTGCTGTCTCCATACAAAATGTTCAGATACATTGTTTTAAGACTTGCATAGAAATCTGTCTATGGGTATGTTTTAGTGTAATGGGGTGATTCTCCTTGCTTTGCCTTAGAAAGGGTTAATTGTGTTTTAAAGAGCCCTCTGTAAGCTTCAGGAAGATCACTGTGCCCAAA
>VZTL01005509.1:5095-17906 GCA_013400535.1 Scopus umbretta
TTTTGTTTGGCCCAAAGGTGGCATTGACACACCAGGCACCCAACAGACAGACAGATTCCTGTATTGCCATTCCCAATGATGGTCAATTCTGAGTGTTGCTTTGGGAAACACTTCTCTCCCAAAGTTGTTGTTTGGCCTTTAATCACATATTTCAGTTGGATTCCAGCGTAGGGAAGGAGTGTAGCTTCCGAGCTACATATGCCTGAGAGAACAAGAGATGTTTTGTGGATTCTACTATCCAAGACGGAGGAAGGGAAGTCCCAGCAGTTGCCTTAATAAAAGCAAAACCAAAAGCCCCTCACCAATAAAAATGCTCACTTCCCCTGGGAAAAAAAGTTGTACGAGTATCATGCGTTGATTATATAACAAAGCAGTTTTCCATTTATTTGGCATATTAACCATTTTTTTTTCTTTTTTTCCCTCTACAGGCGTGGTAAACCTCTCTACATATGCAAGGAAAGATACAAAGTGCTTGAGCAGCAGTGGGTGTCTCATACTTTTGATCATATCAATAAAAGATGGGGGCCACATTATAATGGCTTGTAAATCATCATCATCTACACACCGTATCATTGCTGTTACCATGAATGAATGCATCTTGACTGACAATAGCTTTAATTGTATGGGAGTCTAGCTCTTTGGCTCGGGGTGGAGCAGGGTATGGGCATAAAAGGGAAATGGAACTTTGTCAACATGTGAAATTTTTTGCAAAATTAGCTGCTGTTGCTACTAAATAATGACACAATAATTTGCAATTAAATCCTCAAAATGGTGTGAGCAATCTGATTGCACTCAGTAGTCCATTTTTCTTTTGTTTTTTAAAGCCCATTATTGCTAAGAAGCACAAATTTTACTTACAGTTGTTTAGAGGCTCCAGGGATAGCTGTCAGGTTTTTATTTTTCTTTGCGTGCAGTTGAGTTTTTAGCAATTTTTGCTGAAACAGTGTATATGTCTACTACATCTACTAAACATGTTGCATAAAATTTCTTTGCCTTTTTTGTGTTGGTTTGAGGTTTTTGCTTGATACGCGTTTGTAATTAGGCAGGATTTGTAAAACGATAGTGAGACTGCATGGTAACAATTGGTCTGAAAGTTGAATTTTAAGGAGTATTTCACTTATCATGAGAGGTCTATTGAAATATTTCAGGCATTACTGAAAACTTATGCATTCTCAGGAATTTCATATTTTTTTTCTCCATAAATAAGTGAAATAGCTGTAAATTAGATATCTGATTGTTCGTAATGTAATCCAGAACACACATTCTTTCCTTTTTTTTTTTTTTTTCCTTTTCCAGAAAGGAGGTTTTTTTTCCATATCAGTTCAATAAACTGTTAGTGATAACACATACAGAAATTGCTGTATATAGAGAATCTGTATGGCACCCAACATAGCAGATCCCAGTTACAAGCATAACAACCATAAGCCTGCCTGTCATTTCAAACCAGATGTAAGGACTGGAAATGTGCAGGCTGTTCTGCAAATGAAACATAATTTTGTATCTTTCCTGTCATTTCAGGAGGTTTCTCTATATTGTATTTGTTTAGAGTAATCACTGTTCTTTCTGCTTGGTTTCCTAGAAAGGGGGGAAAAAAAAAATCAACAGAGATAGCCTAGCTGAACAGCCAATGCATGTGCAGCCTCACTGGATGAATGCCAAAACAGTTTATGCTTAGAGGGCTAAAAAATTCATGACAACAGGCATGACTGGGCTAAACCCCACAGTGTAAGTAGGTAGGAAAGGTTATAGTTAAAATACTGGTATGTAATATATTGCTACTAATGTTTTTCACAAGTGTTGGACATTTATTGGCTATTTCATACAGTACTACCAATCACTTCCTGGTAGTTTTGACTTTCATAGCTTGCGTGTAAAATAAAATTTATATGTGTAAAATAAAAACATCTTATGATAAAATCACATCTACAGTGAGAACAGTTCCCCAGTGGAAGTCATTATCTAGTGCAAAGTGTATAGGGGAAATAAAATGACTGTATAGCAATCAAGGAGAATGGACAGAAGGAAAAGTAAATAAATACAATGAGTTTTTGTGGATACCTGCAATTCAAAAACCCCCACAATGGTTTTTATACATACATATAAATATATATATATATTTCAAAAGTATTACAGTACTTCCTGTAAGATTAGAATTACTCTGTTTCACCAACTAAATGGCTATGTCTTTTCCAAAATATTACTTTTTTGATACTGTATTATAAGTTCTGCCTGTAATATTTTTGCATTGCTCATTATGAATATCAGGCCATTTTGTAAGTGTGGTTGAAGAGCAAAGATTCTTTACATCTCCAGCATAACATTATTACAGGGCTCTTGAACTTGAGTAATCTGTAGTTTGAAGCTCCAATGCTATATTTACAAGAGATAATGTATCCAGAATTTGATTACTGTGTTTTATTTAAAATGGAATGTTCTCTGGTTGTGCATATGGATGTGAAGTAAAACTATTAGCCTTAACTTTAACATTTGGGTATTTCATAGTGTTTATTTTAGTACTGGTGAATTAGTCATCAGTCAATTTAAAAACAAAAAAAAAAAATCACTCGGTCGAAAAATTGTACTTGAATATTCTTGCATGCTGCTAAACAAGAATTTTGATTTCCCCCATAACTTTTTTAATCCTACTTTATTAAGCTAACCTTGAAAAATACCAGGTCCAAACTAGAGTGGCGTGTGCGTGTATTACTCAAATGTTCTGGTGTGATATCCTGTATGAATGATCATTTAAGTACAGTACATTACTGTAGAATCTAAATCAATCTTTATAACACATCAGAAGAGTATAAAACTAGGAGTACAATAATCGACATTGTAAGATATGTTAATAAAAGTCTACTGTCAATCTGTGTGTTCGTGAAATTTTTTCTCTCTACCCCAGTCATCCAAAATCTAATTATTATTGAATTCCACCCAAGAGCCCGGCAGTTATTTAAATGTCAAAAGCTTATGCATGCAAAGTACTTTGCATAGAGAGTAAACCTGGTATGTTTTTTTTCTTTTGTTACTTACATAGTCATGTATTTTGTATTAGTAATTTGGATTATTTTATTTTACTCAGAACTATACCACTTCAAGTTGTGCTTAATTTTTATGCCAGCTATTACAGTGTTGCTGCTGCAAACTGCTAAAATTAAAATGCTGAGTTGAGAAGCTGTACTTCTGGGAAAACCGTGCTTGATCTTCTCTTCTGTCAAATCTGTTTCTGGAATAACTATTGCTTCAATTTGATGAATGTATACATTTATGTATTACATTTTTCCTTTTCTTTTGATCTTTGAGAAATTTGGTGAAACAGTCATGTTTTGACCTTGACCGGATAATAGCATCTTTTTTTAGTGGTGGCCTGAAATTTTCAATGAATATTTTCATCACCGCTGCAGTAAGAATCTTGCCTAACTCTCAGCATTTCACAAGCAAATGACATTTTTCCTTTAAAAAGAGGGTCTTTTTCCTCAAGTATCCAATAAATGTTATTCTTTACTTCAGAATCCCATGAGATCAGTTTGTGCTGTGTGTATAGCTGCCAGGGGAGACAGTGAGTTCTGAGCTGATCTGGGTATGAGTTAGATCTGATTCTCATCTAACCCAGATTCTGCAGTCCTGCTTTTCACTTTCTTTTCTCAGAGGTGGGGGTAATGATGGACGGAGCCTTTCTGAGCTTTAGCCTAGATAAGAATAAAATGCTGTTTCTAAAGTAAGAAAGCCACAGGAACGAGCTGACCCAGCGTATAGAGGCTCTCGGCTCTCAATTACCAACTGTGGGATATGAGGGAGTGCATGTAATCCGAGGAGGCTGGCTTTTTGTGACAATTTGTGTTGCGTGGATTGCTCCCTGCAGTCAGTGAGATCCACACTGCTGGTCTGAAGGCCACGCTACGTGAATGCCTCCTTTCGGTGGGCACAGTGCCCCGAGCACCTGCTCTGATGTTCTCTCGCGTGGGCAGCTGTTTGCCTGCAAGTGCTTTTACACTGAGAAGAGCCCCAGCTGCTGCAGCTTCAGCCTCGTGGCTTAACTTGCCTCTTCTGCCACTGTAATGTCCTGTCACTGCGGTTGTCCTCTCGCTAGGTTGTACTACTTGTTAATTCCTGGAAACGGATGTCCTTAAGTAGGAAAAGCATATTCTCAGTGAAGTCAAGCACTTCATGAATTCTTAGCCACGTAAATGGCTGGGGTGTTCAATAAGTTTTAAAAATCTTTTTAACTGATAGGGTTTACATTTTTTTTTTTTAATTCACTGTATCATTTGTACTGTATCATTAATACTATTCAGGAGATTTAATGCCACATACTTCAAATGTTGTGTTTCTTTGAAATACTACCGAGAAAGCAAAATTGAATCTTATTAAATAAATGGTAGTTTTAAAAAGCTAAGCTTACTACCCTAATATATGATTTTTGCCATATGGCTTTGCATGGTCCTGGAAAACATGAAAAAAAATGCACTCTTTTGAAAAGTGTTTTAAATTTAGCTCTGAGACCCAGTTAAAATGTCTCAAAATGAGCTTTCGTGAAAGTACCATTCTTTGAAAAGCCATTTCCTGTAATTCTGTCACTTGATGTAGAGCAGGCTAGTTTCTTAATTTGTGAAAATGGGAGCTGGTTCCATGGAAACCCCTCACATCACTGAATGATTTACTACCCAATAAACAACAACTTTTTCCTTTTGTCTTTATCCCTTTTATATATTACATGGATGGTAAGCCTTGCCATTTCCACTGAGTATGGAAACAAATGTTTTAAGGACTGGAGCTAAAATACATTTCTTCCCTTCCATTACCTGCTGTCATGGAGCAGGAATTTTCTGGAAGAAAACTGTTTTCCTGTAAAATTAAACTCCCCCAGTCAATTCCTTTTGCTGCCCATGATGCCTGTGTTATTTTACCTACATCTCCTGTGCCTAATACATTTCCCATTGTAGGACTGCTTTCAACTCATGACTACTAAACTTTTTAATAATTTTGACTGAAAACAATTACGCTGGGCTTATTCCTCATGGTTGGATTTTTAATGTTTCAACAAAAAAAGCAAGATACCTTTCAAAGATTAAAACTGGAAAAAGACCCAAATGTATTGTTTCCTTCATTTTAACAATTTTTCTAAGTGTTGGGTATATCTACTGTCTCCATGCTTTGGCCTTAAATGTGGTGACCAAATGTGTATGGGTCCCATATTAAAGTAGAATGGAACTGCATACCGAAGCACTTACCAAATCAGAACAACATGTTCTTGGGGATTACATGTAAGTACTGCCAAATACCTAAAGCAGATAATGAGCCTTTGTCTGTTTTTCAGGTGTCAAGGAATATCCTTTGCACCTGGCTCTTGAAGCCACTAATACCATTTGCTGTGAGAAGTGTTTTCCTTCTGTTTCTTTGAAAAGCTGGGGCTCTCTCCATGTAATGCAGCCATTTCTTTCATGCCTTTGTTGCCTCTGTATTGGATATGCAGCCACCCTGTTTGTGCAGTATGCCACAACAAAAGAACCCGAAAACAGCTGGAGAGCTCCCTGCAACTGTGTAACAACACTTTGCAAATAAGATCACATTCTCTCAGAGCGCTTTATGCAGGGCTAGCCAGGGGGTACGGCTTGAAAACTAGTTTGTAGAGGCTGTGGCTGCTTTCTTGCTCTGTAGTGCTAGTCATTTTAGATTTGTTATACATCAGCTTTGAAAATTTAAAACTTGCTTTGCATTTTTTTCAAGGTATCTCCACAGGCCCTAAAAGATACTGCCTGTGTACTAGGACAACTTCACATTGCTCTTGAGAGAATTTAGTACAGAGCTCTGTAACAAGGTACTTAGGGAGGACCGCTGGTGTAAAGTTATGCATCATATAAACTGTAGACTTGCAGGTTGTGTTAAACTAAGGTTTTCAGGGCAGCTGAGGGGACTGCTCAGTATTGTTTCATTTAGGTTCTTTAGCTGTCTGCTTCAGCCCGTTGGTTTTCTATCACACTTAGCTTGTAAGCTCCTTTAAGACAGGGACCGCCTCCTGTTTGGTTCAGTAAGTAGATCAAGTAAGTGCTGCTCTATAATGGTAGATCAACTGGTGTTACAGCAATCCAGGTAGTAGGATCTGCCATCATCAAAGAAATACATATGCACACGGGACTTAAGCGAGATACAGCCCTTTCATGTTTCACTTTCACGCTTTCTGCATGTTTTCATGCTTTGCTGCCTCCAACCTCAAATGTAACTCTTTCCCACACAGATATTTTGGCACTAATCAAAATCACTAGAAAATTAAAATTCGTTTGTTTCCTATAGTCAGCCATGACTCTGTACACAATGATACCTCTTCAATATCTCTACATCATTTTTTTTTTTTCCTGCTAGAAGTTGCTATCTCAAGAAACAAATATATTCTGAGAGTCAAAGATGCTTATTGCCTTTCATGAGTCTGGTGCTGTATTTGTACAATTGATACTTTCCAGCAGGTGACCGATGTCATTCAGATAACCTTCAGATACCTAGCTATTCAGAAATGGTTCATACTTCCACTTTATCCCTACTTGGATTGGGTCTTTTTAGTCACATAACTGAAATAGCAAGATTTCATAAGGCAAATTCTCCTCGTACAAGGAAAAGAGTATTTAAAATAAAATAAATTAGATGGACGCTATTTTAGCAACACTTATCTCACAGACTGGAAATCTTTGTGTTTAAATTGTGGGCAGAATTAGGGAATATTACTCAGATCATTACATATAGTTTTACAATTCTTACCCATCTAAAGAAACAAATAAGAAATCCAAAACAATCTCAAGCTAAGGTACTACAGTAACGCTGCTCTTCTGTGTGGGTCTATTTCCAAGGATGCTGCAATATATTTTCTCACTGAACACTGCACAGCTGTGTTGCATCTGCTCCTCAGAAACACATGTCAAAAGACATGCTACATTGGTGAATAGCAACAAGGTGGTTCCCCTAGCAACAATAAAGAGAAGCAAGCTCAGCCCATTCAAGTGATTTACCTTTGGAAGTGTGTGGCAGCAAAGATGGATTTTGAACACTAAGGGAACTCATTAGCTGTAAGAAGAAAAGCAGCAAATAAAGAACTGTAGATTTCTCTTACCCAACATTGCTATTTATTAGAATCGTATACAGTGTAATTACTGGGAATTTGCATAGGATATTCTTAACATGTAGTATCATCTCTTTTTACTTTTTCTTCTGCAGCTTTTAATTTTCTTTACTACAGGGGGAGAAAAATATATGCTATATGTGGGAAGAGAGAAGGAGAAGGAACTTCGAGAAAGGGAAATGATTATTTGGATAAGTTCACCTTCCAAACTTCCTTATAATCTCCTGCATACTTACTTGGCCCTAGCATTTGAGTGACTCGGGCCACTCTGGTTCAGATGGTCACGTGCTAAGGGTAAATTCAGAGATTTAAACATAATAATTATGCCAAGTCTGCCCAGCAATAATTCTTAATGTAGCCATGAGACGTTGTAATGGCACTCCCAGTCATATTACTGCTAGCTCTGTGAAGCAAGCTATGCAATGCAAGACTAAGGATTACTCTTGGGAGTATCATACTCCAGCTCTGCAGAATAAAGCATAAGTTTATGGTATTTGGGTAACCTGACTCATGCTGTGGAAGAGCTATGCATTAGGTACCGCTAACTGTGGTGCACATCGCCTGCTGGAATCTGTGTGTATCCTTCTCTTGGCAATTGGTATCTAGAATATACAGCATGTAGGCTCTTCTATGTGTATTGTTTGTTGTTGGCTTTCCAGTCCTCTGAGTCACCTTTCCTCTGGAGTTTAGAGCTGGGAATGAATCCAACATAATTCTAACTCACTGTAGTTCAGTGGTGCTATTTACATTTCAGAGCTATCTCTACATCAGGCATTCTATCTCCCCGCTCCTGTTTCTAGGCATCTGCCTGAGATCTGCAGTTTGTGCTTATGATTTGTAAGGGCTGGACTATAGTTATGTACCTTGCACTTTAGTCTTGGCTAGAACTGTTCTATTGTTGAACTGCTTCTCCTGCTCTTTCCCGATGCAAGTGTAATTACCCTTTAATGCTGTGCTGCTACCTACATAGCTTTGCTGCACTTCTCTAGT
This sequence comes from Scopus umbretta, assembly GCA_013400535.1. Lineage (NCBI taxonomy): Eukaryota > Metazoa > Chordata > Aves > Pelecaniformes > Scopidae > Scopus > Scopus umbretta. The sequence goes on from VZTL01005509.1 coordinate 13,191, forward strand.
CCTTATCTGAGCTGAGTACTCTGCAGCTGCTGGCTTCCCATTTAAATCATCTTTGAATATATGCATAAAGCTCCAACATTCTTCTCACTACTTCCATTGATTTCAGAGGCAGTGGAATCCACTCTAATATTGCCAGGATTTAATTTCCTTCATTGCTGAAGAATTTTTTAATGGAGGTTCTCTCTCCTTTTCAGTCCCCTCTGCTGTTTTTGCTTCAAGTCCGTGCTGTAAAATTCCTCAGCTCAGTTGCTTTGCCCTTGCTGTCTTCTGAATTCAGGTAATGCAGTAGTTTTGTATTCAGGATTTTTCTTTTACCAGCGCAAATGAGAACAAAACTAGGTGTCTCGGCTAGAGCAACCATCTTTGTATGCAAGCCAGGAGCTGTTGTTTCAGACGTCTGTCTAAATGAAAGCCTAACCGCAGTAAGACCTTGGCTACTCAACTCCTTGGACACAGCTTACCATATCTGTACCTGCACGTGTCCTGCTTTACCTCTCAGGTGGTGAATGGGATGGGAGGCACTCAGGATGAAATTATGATTTAAAAATGAGAACTCTGAACTGAAGCATTTTGCTTGCTCCAGGACAGAGCAGACAGAGCAAGCCCGGACTTTGGCTAACGGGCTGAGAACTGGCAGCTTTGTTTCCTTTGTTTCCTTCAGGGGCCTTGACCTACCCTCCTACAGCCTGAGCCCTGATTTAGGACTGGTCTCTGCACACCTTATCCCTCCCTTTACCTTATTCTTTTGCTCTCAGAAATACAGCAACCCTACTCTTAGGCAGAGCTGCAGATCAGGAAAATAGCATGTAGGATGGGGGATGTTTCCATGTGAACAAAATACAACATGATTTGGAAGAGCAGGCAAGCACTGATGGAGGGAAGTCTTAATGTGAGTTCTCCCTATTAATGAAGCAGAACACTGACAAACTCCTGAGGTAAGAAAGGGACATGTGGAGAACTGGTTGAACCACGGAGATTTTTTTTTTAATGTTTTCTCCAAGATGGTGGCAACCCTTGAACAAGATGCATTTGCATTTATTTAAAAGCTAAGAAAGGAAAACCAAAGCAGCACCCACATGACCTGGTAGGACAAGACAATATGACACAATGTGCATTAACTCAGATACAGTTCAGGCTGCTGTATCCATATTTGCATAGCTGGAATTTAAAACTGCCTCAAGATTTTCACAGAAGTAGTATGCATTTCAGCAGTGTCCTTAAAGTCTTCAGCAACTGTTCTTTCCCTTCCAGTTGACCTGTTTAGTATTATTACATTAACTTCTGATTCACCAGTGTTTATGATGTGTGTAGGTTAATGCAATCATGCATTCTCTTTGTAATCACAAGTCCATCTCCGGGCAAAGAAAAGTGTACACAGAGATGAACAGGTATTTAAAAAGCATGAAGACCCCCTGACTTTCAAAGGGATTTACTGTAGTGAATAATGTTGGTGTATATCCATTTAAATAAGGAGATGTTAAGATTATAAATCAGGGTAAGATGGTGGATCTCAACTTTTTAATTACAGAAGGAGTAGGTTCCAGTGTAATGATATGTTTTATGACTAAAATACTTCCACTTTTAATTTGTTGGTTACATGTTTCACAACAAGTGAGTACTGTATGTCAATTTAAACGTTAAAGACTCCCAAAAATAAAAATAACAAAACCTCCTACTTAATGTTCAGCAACTGAACGTTCCCATAGAATACACTTTGGAAAAGCTCATCAGTTAAATACTGTAGACTATTTATTGCCTAAGAAATACTCCATTCCCGTTCAATTCTTGAGGCTACAGCATTTTATAATGTTTCATTTAATAATAGCTTTTCACCTTTTGGCATCTAGCCATGGCCATACACATGACAAATTGTTTAATTTTCAAATACAGTCTAAAGAAAGGCTAGAAATGGCTTGACCTCCCACTGAGCTTGAATTAGTGGAACTATTGTATAATGGGTCAATCATCACCGCATGTGCAATCAGAAATATTATAACAATTAAGAGTTGTTCTTTTCTACCTGAGATTTCAAGCAACAACAAAAAATAATGGCTGCATTTAAATGTGGCTTGGTTTGGTTTGGTTTCAAGATAAGCAATGTTCATGTAAATCATAGTTTAGGATTGACAACTCTTCCTATTACTGCAAACAGTAACATTAACAGTCTGACTGCTAACAAAGGCAAACCTTTGAAGTGCAGGTGCCAGTAAAGAACATGGCTAAAAATAAACCTATTCCTTTGACCTGTAAAACGTTACAAAAATGGAAGGGTTATGTGATCTGAAATTTATTCCTGCTGAAATGGGCAAGTTAGAATTAAGATGAGGTTTTTTTTGAGTTGTTTCTCTTTTTTTGCAATTTTAAATCCTTAGCTGCTTTTTCAAATTCCATATTATGGTATTTCTGTGATTCATGGATCACTCTATTGGCAAATTTTGAATTCCAGTTGTACTTACAAAGCCACTGCAATGAAAATTGCTGCACCATGGAAGATGATTATCTGGAAATCCACTGTGGGATATGAAATCTATAAGCATACCATTTCATGTAGCTCTAATATAGTGTAGTTATCCATCATGACGGTACCCTGACTGGAAACAGGTATGTTCAACAGGCTGCCAGTGTTTGGAAAAGTGATTCTAGTTGGCCTGGAAGGACCTAGTGAAAAGGGAGTGAAAAACCATCAGCATCAGAACAAAGCAAGCAGGTACAGGGAAATATAAACTCAATAGATTGAAATAAGGAAGATATAAATGAACTTTTGTAACAGAGCTCATGAAGGTCTAGATTGTATGAGCTGAAATTATTTAGCGATAATTGAGGAAATGTCTATGGTTCAAAAATGAACATATGAATCTGGGAGAAATCTGGGAATGCCCAGAGCTCCTAGATTCTGATTATCAAAGAATTATTGAGAATACTGAGGGAAAACGTGCCACATAGTGCATGTAGATGTTATTTTTGCTTGAATCTAGGTGCTTCTTACACAACTTGATAAAGAACAATGACATTCTAGAGCATTATGCACAATTCATAGGGATGTTTTAAAGTATGTTATAACTTCTGTAAACTGAGGGCAGTGGGATTAAACATTGGGATCCCCCTTGGACAAGCCTGTTGATTGTCCAACAGGGCGAGCTTGACCAGATGTGTATCTATATTACTATTTGCTGTCTATATTGAAATTTGTTGTTATAGCATTTATATAATCCTGTATATGACAGCATTTACCCTTGCAGACAACCAGAGAAAATAATGGCTTGTGATGAAGACTTTGTATACTCCAGTGTACAAATATTCAACAAAACAACAGTAGTATGAAATGGAGAACTGCTCAGCAGTTGTTGTCATGGGCTAAATTCAGAGAAAATGCTTAGGATTTACATTTCCTACTGACCATCTGAATCAAGGTTTGGCTTCAGTTACTTTCAGTTTTGATAAGGGATATAATTTAGTAGAATGTCGATGCTAGGCAAAAATGTGTGTCTATAGGATTACAAAGCACAGAGCTCAAAGAGAAAGGTAAAAAAAAATACTGTACTTTGGTCAGAATGACAACTTGCTGTTAGAACCTACTGCCTTGTTAAAACAAAACTGGTACAGGAATGCTTAAAGGTGGTGCTGGAAGAGTTTTGTGGAGAAATGCCATTGCCCCTCAGTCTTTAAAGTTTGCATTTTAAATAATTATGAAATGTTATATGGATACAAAGCCTTCCTTTTTTTTTTTTTTATTACAAAGATTACTTACAGACTACTTGTTAGTTAAATATAGATGAGAACTCACCTAGTGCTTTCATATTTGAAGTGGTACTGGATGCTGTGGAGTGAGGCAGATCTCCATGAAGCTGATGAATCCAGCAGTTCCTCTTTATTTGTAACAGATTAAATTAGAATGATAGGAATTGCCACCCAAAACACAGTCCCCAGGCAAGGCCAACCAGAACCCAAGGGCGTGTTTCTGACTACCAAAATAGGGATCTGCTTATCTTATGGATCAGAAGGTCTCGTTATGTAAGACAGACACAATTAAAAACTCTGTGGAAGAAGCAGAGGGTGGTCACGATGAGCCGGCAAAACGCTTATAGAGAGATCGCTAATCTGAGTGAGAAGGAGCCCTGTGTGACCTGCTGACCTGAAAAAAGCATTGGCGTTTTGAGCTAAGGAAAAGCCTCCCGTTTGTTTCCCGAGATTTTTTTGTAAACAAAGAGAAATACCTACCTGAATTTCTTCTCATCGGGCAACCAGAAACAACCTGAAAAAGGGTTGTGCCTGAGATCAAATAAAGACTAATAGGTACAAAAGGAGAAGCTCAAAGAGGGGAGCACTCCTCCACACTCACTCCCAGAGGGGGAGAAGTGTTTTTTAAAATAATTTCCTTCACCGGGACCCATTTCTCAGAGTACAGATGGGAGCTACACTTACAATTCACGGATCTGGACAATGAACTGAACAGTGAGGCGTTTGGTACGTCTCCGCGAAAGCTATTTAATACTAACTATGCATATACACGAGTTAATTTTGTTTCTGGCTCCTAACGATTCCTGTAAAAGCTCACTAATCATTACTCTTCTTTTACGCTGTTTTAAGCGGCGTTTTCTGAGGGACCCCCGGCCCTTCCCCTCCGGGGGCAGCGCTGCGCTTCGCAGGGAGCTCTCGTCACCGCGCCCGCCCTGAGGTAACTACCTGAGGGGGCTTCGCGCAGCTCCCGCCTCCAGC
>VZTL01005522.1:0-17167 GCA_013400535.1 Scopus umbretta
TAGAATGTGCCTGTATGTGGTTGGAAAACAGCTGATTTTATGCTGGTAAACTCATCATAGTACTGAATTTTAATTTGAGAAGGAAAAAATGCTTTGGGCTGTGCAAAATACCTGCTTTCAGCTGACTGCTTTTTGTGCTGTAGTATCAGAGTAAGGCAAGGAAAGATTTTTGTGATGGCTTGTGCCAAAGACACCAAGCAGAGTCTACAGGAACCTGGTGTGCTGAGTGTGACAGACCCTGCCTGGGCTCTCTTAGCAAGAGAGACAAGCTCTGTGTCTGTAAGTATGGTAGAGAACCGTGTTGTGATGCCCCTGCTGTGGTTTTGGTGTTCAGGTTATGGTATTTTCATTGTTCAGGGATTTCCTGACTGGTTCTCTATTTTTTTTTTTCTCCTAATCTTGCTCTCTGGTTAGCTCATCTTTTCCCCTATCTTCATGCTGGCAAACAGACTAGAAATAATCTTGTTTCCAACATCTGCTTGCTCTTAGTTAAACATGAATTACAGGCTCTTTAAGAATAGTTCTCTCTCCTTAGTTTTTTCTTGCATGTTTCTTCCCTTGCTCTCTCTTCTGTCTATGCATACAGGCGCTCATTGCTCTAACTCACCCCTGCTCTCCACCTCTTCCGCAGCATCAGAGCTATGCTGGCAATGGGCCATCTAGCACTCCAGATGGCTGGCACTTGCTGCTTCTGCCACAGGCTGAGGTAACGAGCCAGTTATTCCAGAAACAAATCCAATGCTATTTACTTCAGGGAATAGTTATACTAGAATGAGTTATTGCCTGCTTCATTTCCGAAAGATGTGTTCCCTGCTAGTTAAGACATCTTTCTTTAACATCACCCTGAATCTACTCCAGAGCTGCCTGACTGAGGCATGGAGCAGATTGTTTTCTAACAAAGGTGTAGTAGCACCTCTCCTACATGGTGGTGTTATTCTGATGATGACTGTCACTTTAGGATGGCTCACCCTTATTTTTTTATCCACCTCATGGCTGTTTTTTCCAGCTGGTGTGCAGAACAAAAGGAACCAAAAACTCTTTTGCCAGCCTATGTGGTGCAGCCTCTCCCAACTTGTGACTAATTTATTGGTGGGTTGTTTGGAATGGTATTGCTTTACTCATATTGTGTTCTTTGTTTCAGTGCTCTAGCTTAGGTCTTGTATGTCATGATTTTGGTCATGGATCCCATTGTATACCCTCTGGACATATAAGAGCAGCCAAACCAATGAATACTTTGCTTCTGCTGTGGCTGAAACTGGTTTGGGCCAGTTTTCTTGTCCTGGAACCAGTTCTTACTGATGGGAAAGTGAATGGAAGTGTGTAGAAAGACCAGTGCATGGGGGTGCGTGTGGAGAGAGTCTAGAAAATTGTGCCACTTCTGGGATGTCTATATTCGGCTGGATTGTGGCTAAACCAGAGAGCAAAGTTTTGGTATGGAATAGCAGAGCTGAAACTGATGGGTAATTGCTTCCTATTAACAAGTATCATCTTGGTTAGAGCTATCTCCGTCCTGTTGGGGCAAAGGGATGTACAAAGGTGTTTGGGAAACATGAGACTGAGAGAAGAGTTATGTGAATGAGAGGCTCAGAAGTAGTTTTGCTTTGAGAGCCCCTGAAGAAGCATAAGAAAAAGCTGAGATCTGCCTTCTCTGTTAAGGAGCAGTAACTTGAAGTTAGTATGAGAAGCCAAAGATATGGAAAGCCCAAGACATTAGGACTGCTGTTTGTGGCAGCTGCTTATAAGACATCATATGTGCTTGTCCTGGGACTTGTCCAGCTCCTATCACTGTAGTAGAAAGACAGATGTGCTGCCTTCCACAGCACATGGCTAGTGAGCTAGCATCCATCCCTGCCACAGCATGGGCTCACTCCTGCTCTGAGACCCACATGGCCTAACATGACCCCCTCTCTGTAACAAATCCAGTGTGCACAGTGACACATCTGACATCCACAGCCTACTAAATCCTGCAGTGGATTAGAAATGTATTTATAGGAGCAACATGAATATTAATAAGCAGTCCTTCTCTGAAATCTAAAATTGCTAGCTTTTCAGCCAACATACATTAACATAAAACTACTGCTAATCTCTATCCTGGGTGAAGGTATGGAAAGCAGCCCTCAAACACAGTAACTCCAGATCCTAATTAAAAGCACCAGCTCTATCAGTAGTTCAATGAATGGGGCCTCCTGTCTCCTACCCTACTAATTAGCTAGATGTTGCTGTAATCTCCTCCCTCACTAGGCAGCTCACTCGTATCCCCTTTAATGTCTCCAAAATGGTCGCTTCATGTGGTCCTTCCATATGTGTTTGTCCTGCAAGTTATCACCCTGTGTAGGGATATGTTTCATATTTTTCATCCCTCCTCAAGAAAACTCATATTGGTGAAGCATGTGCCTGGGTTTAGGGTTTGTTAGGTGTTGGAAGACTGAGTAGTCTTCACAACTAGTTTCAGAGCTAAACTCTCCCCTTTGTAAATGCAGGAGCACAGGTTCAGGAATAGACTGGACTCTATTCTTGAACAGATATTCCTCATTGTGGTCTGTGTAGGCCAGGCTGGTAGGGCATAGTCAGCAAGCAGGCATCTTGAGCTGGGTTCTTTCTCAGTACAGAGCTGAGTTATTGACAGAAACATGGATGAACAGCCTGTGGGTTGTGGCTTGTCTGAATTTATGTTCTAACTTCAGTCCTTGGGGTTCTGAAATGTCCCTGTGCACCCTGGTCCTGTGGCTGCGGGCAAGCATTGCTCCTTCAAAAGAGGCATTACACTAACTCTGCAGGGAACATCAGACCTGCTACCTAACAGCCTTTGAAACTCCAGGAAGACTCCAAATGCTTAAAGCAATACTGAAAACACTTTCTGCATGTAAACACTAACTGCCTAATACCACGAGCTGTTGAAGGAAGAGAGAAATGTGCCTGAACAGAAATTCACAGCATGAAGTAGTTCTCCTAGAGCTAGCCAAAAGGAAATTCTGGGCCTGGGGACTTGTAGAAAATGGGCTGTGTGCATGTGGTTTTATGCTGCCTGAAAAGCCAATGTGTGTGAATTCAAAGCTGTGCTTTGGGCAGTGCTGCTCAAAGGAAACCACTTGCATCTAAGCTTCGTCAAGGGTGTGGAAGTAAAAAGGGACACTATGACACTGCTAAGTCACAGCAGTCACATGAGTGTGGTGGGGACTTCCCATGTATTAGCATTGAGAAGCTAGTAAGAATTTTATGGAATGAGTTAAAGGCTATTGAAATGGGTTGTTCAGGGAATACTACAGAGGTGTCTACTGCAGAGTGGTTGGCTAGAGTTTAAAACACCCGGGTATTCTCTTTAGTCTCTGAGCTCCTTCAAAGATTTAATTGCAGTGACACAGAACTTCTTGGACCCTCTTGCTACTTTGCTGAGGCAGGAAAGCAGACACTTCTGGCTGCCCGTGCTGCTGGCCTGCATGGCTCAAACAGCTGCTATAAACGGAAACTCTTATTGGGTTGCCATCTGCTGGCGCTGCATCTAACTGCTTCCTACTGGGGGTAGCAAAGAGAAGGACACCTACAAAAGGGGGTCAAGCAAGCCTGACGTGAAAGTGCCTGATAACTTATTTTCTTCAAGTGTTCTGTAAGTCCTTCAACCAATTGTCTGCACTGACTTAGCAGACCTTTTATTAAAGGGAAGAAAGGAGTGTTGTTGTATAGGGAGCCTGTTCCTAGTGTCTGTTCTAATTTGAAATGGTTTCTTACTATCATTACCCAATGGGCCACATGAAACAAAACAATAATCAGCTTCTGCAAAGTCTTCTTTTGGTCTGACTTGAAGACAATAAGTCATGTTACGGCTAATGTTTCAATGCAATATTGACCAAGCTGAAATTCCATCTCTGGAGCTTGTTTTCCCTAGATGTAGCTCAAATCATAAGCTAGTGTAGTGTAAGCAAGGGCAATTCTTTTGATGATCCTGTGAGGCAAAACCCAGAGTATGTCTGTGTTCCTCTTCCCCTTCAGGGATGATAAATCCCCATATGCAGACTGAAAGGTGTGTATAAATCTATTTGCACCACTGCCAAGAAGCAGCAGTCCAGGCCTGACTAACCATTCAAAATTGAGAAGCTCAAAGCTCACGGGCTCAGGTAAGCTTGCTGAGATTGAGTTTGCTGCCTTGTTAGGCTCTTGGAAGGATGTGCTTAGTCTATTGAGGTGGGCTGGCCCTGGCTGGATGCCAGGTGCCCACCAAGCTGCTCTATCACTCCGCTCCTCAGCTGGACTGGGTAAAGAAAATGTAATGAAGGGGTTGTGGGTTGAGATAAGGACAAGGGGATCACTCAGTAATTACTGTCAAGGGCAAAACAGACTCAGCTTGGGGAATTAATTTATTACCAATCAAATCAGAGTAGCGTAATGAGAAATAAACACCAAATCTTAAAACATCTTCCCCCCTCACCCTTCCCTTCTTCCTGGGCTTAGCTTCACTCCTGATTTTTCTACCTCTTCCCCCTGAGCAACACAGGGGGACAGGGAATGGGTTGCAGTCAGTTCACTGCATGTTGTCTCTGCTCCTTCTTCCTCATACTGTTCCCCTGCTCCAGTGTGGGGTCCCTCCCATGAGAGACAGTCCTCAATGAATTTCTCCAACATGGGTCCTTCCCATGGGCTGCAGTTCTTCACAAACTCCTCCAGTGTGGGTACTTTCTGTGTGTCCTTTCCACAGGGTGCAGCCCTTCAGGCATGGATTGCTCCAGCATGAGTCCCCTGTGGGGTCACAAATCCTGCCAGCAAACCTGTTCCAGTGTGGGCTTTTCTCCATGGGGTTACAGGTCCTGCCAGGAACCCGCTCCAGTGCGGGCTTCCCACGGGGTCACAGCATCCTTTGGGTGCATCCACCTGGTCCTTCTTCCCTGATCTTGGTGTCTGCAGAGTTGTTCCTCTTGCATATTCTTACTCCTCTCTCCCATGGCAATTGATATTGCACAGCAGATTTTTTTTTTCCCCCCCTTTTTTAAAAAATGTTATCCCAGAGGAGCTACTGCTGTTGCTGATGGGCTCGGCCTTGGCCAGTGATGGGTCTGTCTTGGAGCTGGCTGGCATTGGCTCTATTGGGCATGGGGAAAGCTTCTGGCATCTTTTCACAGAAGCCACCCCTGTAGTGCCCCTGCTGCCAAAACCTTGCCATGCAAACCCAGTATATCCATGCTGAAAATTGTAGAAAGAATAATCAAGTTATAGGAGTTGTGTTGCAACTTCCTCTTGCAAATCGAAGACTATCAGCTATCAGTTCCATTAAATAAAATCCGTTATCAATGGATTGTCTTGTTCAGCTTTAACTGAATTTCTGACTACGAGTGATCACTTCTAGCAGGATATAATGTGATGCTGAACAGATGCTGCATGTTATGGTGATGAATAGCCATTACACAGTGGTCAGTTCTGTAGCTGGGTAAGGGTCAGACCTATGCTACTGCTCGCTGGGTTGGGGGGCAGTGGGCATGCTTCAGGGCTTGCAGTGTCCTCTCATATCACCAAGCCAAAAAGCCAGGATCTTTCCTTTCCTAGCTTCTTGCTGCCATGCCAAGGGGGTGGAAGGAGAGGTGACTAATTTATTCATTGCCATAGCAGTTCATACAAAATAAGGGCTAGCTGTTGTCCCGGCAAGTCCTTCCTGGGATTTCATGGCCCACAGCTACAGCAGTGCTGCTACTAGAGCATGGTGACTGCTTGTTGTCCCCATGTGTCCTTTGTCTCCTTTCTAGGGACCCAATAGCATGCTCGTGAACAACAGTCACTCCAAACTGATTAGCACCTGAACAGAGATCACCATTTCCACTCCTGATGCTCAGTTTTACCACAGGGTGGCATCCTTGTTGTCCTACAGACACCTATGGCACAGGGAAGTGACACACAGCATGAATGAGGGTTAAAGGGAGGTCAAGAATCATAGAATCATTAAGGTTGGAAAAGACCTCTGGGATAATCTAGTCCAGCTGTAAAACAGTGTCCTTACAGTGTGATTGCTCACCAGCACATGAGCTCACATGGGCACCCTGCAGGTCTGTGCTGCTTTGCAAGGCACGGTGGAGGTACCCTTTGTGCTCTGAACTTGCACATCATCTGTGCCTTGCAAAAATTTCCTGTCACATCTGCCAACCTCACAGGGAGCCAATGTATGCTGATGTTACTATATCTGAGTGGTGTGTGCGCAGTGTGGATTGTGATTAGCACTGTGGGAAGTACAAGTAGACCTTTCTTCCCCCTTTCACACATCTATGGAAGAGGCAAGGAAGGAGGTCTAAAATGGATACCCCAAAGTGAAGTGAGGGAAGAGTGCCATAAAGAAGAGGAGGAGAGGATCTCTGGCATGACCAGCCTGGAGATGACTGAGCTTGTGTGGGCTAAAAGTGAGACAAGCACTGCCTTTCATAATTCTCTTTCAGGATTATGTCTACAGCCTTAGCCCACAAACTGGAGATTTGGCCCAGTCAGCAATGCTGAGGGCTGGATCGCTGCAGGGTGACCACAATGAAACAAGTCATGGCCATATCCAGGGGACATGCAAAGGCTATTCATGTTGTGGTATGAGCCTTGAATTAATCCTGAGTAAGAGGTATTTGAGCAGAGTGCTCTGTGTGCTTTCAGGGTTAATAACTGTAAGGATCAAACTGAAAATATTTGTTAGGCTGCCTAGTGAGTGGAAGTCACCTAATTCAGCAAGCAGTTTGGATTTCTAATCGGAAAGAGAATATAACTTTAACTTCAAGCAGCAAAGCACTTCATGGGTACAAAGAACAAAACAATGGCCTGTTAGTATTTATGGCTATACCTGGTTTCTGTAGTGGGGTTGCAGTCAGCTGATCTGCCTTTCTCTGGTGGTTAGAATAAAGTGGGAGATGGACAAAAGTAGCTGCTGTAGCATTATTCCATGGTATAAAGGTGGGATGGTGACATTCTGCTGAGACTTAGTGATGTACATGCAGCACTGAGGGCTGAAGCTTATTGCTGCAGGAGGGCCTTTGCCTTCATAGTTTAGCTGATGCTAGTGGAGGAGAGGACTGTGGTTATAGCCCACAGGGCCCTTGGTAAAGCCAGTCTGCTACTGATATCTTTCTTGCAGCTAGCTGGGTTTGAACCTGATCTTTTTTTTTTTTTGCACTACTACAGCATTTAATCAGTTGATTTTTCTGACTTGAGCCACTTGCCCCAATGCATCCTGTGTGAAAACCATCCTCAAATTCACAATGAAGGGAGAGCAGGTCCCACTTACATACTCAACAGTAAGTGGCTCTAGGGGTTGTTTCTCTGGAGTTTGAGGTCACAGGAAACATCCATATTTCCTTGTGTCTTGCAGATAGCTGCCTTTTGGCTCTAGCTCTGTGGTGACCTATAACTGCTTAGAACTGAGGAAACCTGCTTTATCTGGTGCCTGAGCTCCTCCTACCCTTGCTCAATTTGAGTGCTTACATAGCTGGTGCTGGGTAGCCCTTATGAGAGCTCATTGGATCAGAAGTGTAGTTGACGCACCTTCAGATGAGACCAGGAGTTTCTTCTGATCTGGTTCTTGATCCAAACTTTGGGATACTAGTCATGATGTTCTGGTGTGGTTCTTGTTCTCCTGTTCAATTATACTGTAGTTCACAAAGCTTTTCAGGCTGGGAATTTCTTCAAATGAGGAAGAACAAATAATGTGTGAGCACTGCGCAATAACTTTTTATCTTGCAAGGGTTTCTTAATGAACAGAACATGCATAATCTGAAGATAAAATAGCATCAGAATCAGCACTGCGGAGTTTCTGGTGTCAGCTTCTAGCCCAATAGCTCCCAAATAATCTAGTACTCCCCTGCAATGTTAAACAATGACCTAGTTTTCAGCAAGCTGCAGATGTTCAAAAGAAAAAAGGGTGCTACTTTTTATTTCGTAAAAAGGTCAGCACCAAAGCACTGATAGTCATTGTCTCCCTGCTGGACGAGATGCTTTTATCCATTGAGTCTGTGCAGGGACATTAATGGAGCAGGAGGATGCCCCGTGCCTGTCTCTTGATGGTCACACTGTAGACAAGGAGGAGGGCTTCTGCCTGAAGCCATCTCTCACTTGTCAACACAAGTCTGGTATGCATGGAGGGACCAGGGGAAAAGCTGAAATAGAGTACTTGAAATAGAGATATTTAGAAGGCAGAGTGTCTTACAGTGTTTCCATACTGTAGCCTTTGCTTTAAAGATAAAACACACACGTAGCTCTGTGTAGGTTCTCAGGAGGTATCTAAAACCCCTGGATACATAAATAGCTGCTGGGGACAGGGCTTTGCATGTCAGCACATGTTTGGAACCTGCTTCCTTCCCATGCTCTCAGTGCTCAAGGGTGCCTTGTACTAGAAACAAACAGGGTATTGCTGGCTGCTGCATGCAAGACCCAGCTTTTCAAAGCCTGGTAGTAATTCTGGGAGAAGAAGAATCAGATTTGGTTTAGTTCAGGATAGAGTTTGCAGCGTGGGCTCTGGTTGCTGGAGAAAGGGGACTAAAGATGTCAGTGCTGACCTTGTATGTTATAGTATGTTTTATTGTTTTTTCCATTCTGCCCAACTGTGATGAGTCTGTGTCTTTCTAGAGTGAGAGACTGTAGCTATGCAAAGAAGAAATCTCAGTTCATTGATGTTTAAACAATGGTCTCTCAGTGTGCTTGTGTAGTCTAATTTGTATGAGACTGAGTAGATAAGTTTTTTTTTTTTAATGTAGCTAAATGAGTTTTTTCATTGCTGTATCTACCTTTATTTCAACACAGATGCAAAGCAATGATTATCAATAGTTATTATAGATAAATTTTATGTGTACTTGAAGAACAGTAGCAAAATAGCTAAGCAGTATCTGCAGCCATGAAAAATCACCATTTATTACTGTTCTCTGATTTTTTCTTTTTTTAGGACAAAACAGATTGGAACCATCCCCTGAAAACAATAAAGCACCAGCACAAAAGCACTCTTTCCCCACTCTGCTATCTTCTTTCCTGGAGAGCATAAAAACCTTTGAGCTGCCTCTATCTCTCAGCTGTTTCTGCTGGTAGAAGGAGGTGAGCAAGCTGAATGACAATGATTCCTACTATGTAGCTGACAGCTTAAAGCTTCTACACAACAGCTGAGCTCAGCCAGAATCCGCACTCTAAATACTGATTACTCATCTCCTGCCAAGAGACAGGTTTCCTCAGAGCCTTATAGCTACCCTGGGAGTTCTCCAGCACCCATGCTCTGCTGCTGGAGGCCAGATGTGTTGGCACAAACACAGGCTGTGCCAGAGTGTGAGCCTTTTACCAGTAAGTGGTGTATGCTCTGAAGATGGTGTGGGCCTGAATCAAGACTACCTATGGACAGTGTGTTGGGGTGCACAGACCTGACAAATGCTTGTAATATTGAAGCTCAAAATGAGACCAAGATGGCTATGAGAACTCCAGGTTGGTGTAATTTGCCCTTTTGTGACCTCTAGTCTTCATCCTATCTCACGCTGAATAGCAGAGCTCAACATCTCTTAAAGTCTCTGAAGGCCACTGAAGGTATCTTTTTGTCTTCTATTTAAAATGCTAGTTTTGTAGATCACATGCATTCACTATTTGATAATGAGAAAGTATTTGCCTAGGACACTTATGTGGCTAATCCTGCAGCCTCTGTTGGGCTTGATCTGGGATGACATTGAGTATACTGAGTGAAAATCTCTTGTGGACAACAACTTCTGAAATGGTCTATTGTGATTTCTAAGTTTATAAGATGGACTGTTTGGCTATCTCTTACAAATGCTTCCCCAGTGTCACCTGACTTCACTGTCACTGCATTCAGAGTGACAGAGAGGATCTATGTTTGAAAGGAAATATCTTGCATTTCTGACTTGAACATGACATGGTCCCCCATGATGGCTTTGGGATTTTGCTTTCCATCATTCAATATTCCATCTGGAAAGTCCTTCAAATCAATGTTACATTCAGCAGGCATTTTGAGAGAGGCTGGAAATCACGGATTCAATATTACTGTATAAAATGAAATTATCAAAAGTTATTAAATTCTTGGTCATGAGTCTCCTAATTGCTATGATGCAGCCCATGGACAACCTCAGAGAAAGGACACATCTGGATTTCTTGTGGTTCTATTTGTCATGACCTTGGCTGGGACTTGCAGGCCATATGTCATACACAATTTGGTCAGCAAAAATGTACTGACAGTCTCATTGAGGTTCTGCATGTCCTCCAGGGTACAGGCAATGCATGTGGCAGATGTTTCCATGGCTTTCTGCAAGCTTTGCAAATTGCTGTTGAGAGAAAATGCTGCCACTGAACTGCCACCAGAGTTTGGCTTGTGGAACTTGCTAGGTCTGGTAGGATTAACCCAAGATATCATGGGGTGTGTACTGGGGTGGGTGTGCTTCATTTTCTGCTGTTGGGGAATTTGTTTTCAGCTGGGAAGGATTTACTGATTGTGGTGACTTGCTTGTAGTAGGAAGGGGATGAGCCAGAAGAAATCTAGTGCCAAAGGTATTTTTCTTTTGGATGACTGTTGTGCATTTTAATGCTCTCTTGCATCTGGATATGTTGGGAATGTCTTGAGTGAGTTCATCAAATAACTTGTTATGAGCTGCATTGTTTCCAGATACTTACAAAAGGTTTATTAGCATGGGAAATGGCCTTTTCACTTGCAGCCTGCTTCCTGTTGATCCCTCAGAGTATGTAAAGGCCTCTTTCTCCCAAATTTCAGCAGGAGCTTATCTGAAGCCAAAGTCATCTGCTGAGATTGAGGGGATCTGCCAAGGGTGCACAAATGCACTGATTCAGCACAGCTTCTGGGGTCTGGAGGCTGGCTCCAGGGGAGTGACAGGTCTCATCCAAGAGATACTGGTGCTGTGGGGCACAGGTGAGGAGCCCCACATTGGCTGGCTGTTGGAGGTGGCCTTGGAGGCTAGCTTCTGCTTCCAGCCTCTCCTCCTTCCCCAGACTGAAAACTTTGTCTCTGCTGCTCCCTGGGGTTTCCAGTGATTCAGGCTGTAGAAGGGTCCAGCCCTCTGACTTCAGGGTCTGAACAGCCTCTGCAGAGGGTTGCAAGGCTTGGAGTGGTGAAACTGTGCTCTGGAGGTATTCCTCCACCCTCTCTCCCCAGCAGCTGAGCTGACTTTGGCTTACTAGCATTGGTATTTAAAAGACTTTCAGATGTGTGTGGTCCTTGTAAAAATAAATCTCCAAAGGAAACAAATGTTATGTGGTGAAAGTCTGCCAAGTCCCCATTACTTATTAGCTCATAGTATTATGTAGAAGAGACTTAACTCTATAGTCTGGTATAGGGTAATTCTTCAATGAACAGTCTGTTCTTTGAAGATTCATGTTTAAAGCCTGTTGCTCTATAGGGTCAAGACTGAGCCATTGGCTTTATGAGCGTTTGGTTTTGAGTGCCTTGACATGTTTGGCAGAGCCCTGAAATAGTAATTTGTCATTTTAGAGGGTTTTGGCATGCAAGTTCACATCAAGCAAAGCTTTGAAAGCAGTGATTGGGGATGACATTCTCAAAGCAGTCCAGAGAAACAGAGGTTAAAATAAGAGATGTAATTAAACATGTGCATCTAAACAGACTGACTTGAAAATGTTAATCCAAGACTTCCTTCAAAAGCAGTGATCACTTGATTTAAATTTTTCCAGAATTCCCATCTGTGATGCGGCTAGATCTCAGCTACTTACCACCCTAACTTACATCCTGATCGGAGAACATGCTTAAGACTGCAACTCCTAATGATGCTAGAAACTGGATTTTCTAGGTGTTTTTGAAGAAGTTAGCACAAAGCAGCCACAAAATCCCTTTTACCTGCAGTCTGTCCCATTCCGCAGTATCACAGTTGCTCAGCAATGTCAACAAACATGTCTTTATACAGATTAGTTACACAGGCAAAAGTCTAAATGTTAGCTTCCTGGAGGAAAGATGATTCACCTGATTTAAAGCAGATAATTTAATATGAAGAGCTAAATTGATCTTTCCTTTTTAGCTAGATGAAATTATTGATGGGAAGAAGAATCTTTTTCCACTTCTCAGTCACTCATGCTGTCTAAAATATTTTAGATTATGGTGTCTCAGAGGGTGAGTCCCTTCTGATGTCAATGGGTTTTGACTAGCATTAACTCCTTAAGACCAGTGAAGAATCTTTTGTACCTGACCAACAGAAATGAAGTCAGAGCAGGCCCTTGCATTCATCAGGAAAGAGCTCTTTATTTCTGTGCCTTATTGCCAATAAATTCTATGCCCAGCCGATGTCTGTAGTATGAGCTGATCCTGTTTGATTTGTAAAGAAGCAAATATGGTGCGATTCCACTGAGAACATGTGAAATCAGTCTGGCTCCAGGGCTCTTCACCTTCAATGACTCTCTGGCTGCCAAGATCCTTCTTGCCTTGTCACAGGATTAAAGGAGGACAACTGTACTGAAGGTGATTTGGGCACCTTTTAGGAATAACTTGAGGTTTTATCCAAGGTGAATGTTACCATCATTGGCTAAAGAAACCTTATCCTTCAGTCAGGAACAAATACCAGGTCTCTTGCTGGAGCAATTCTGCTTTTAAAAGGAAGTGCTCATGTTCCAAAAAGCTTCTGGCAGTGTCCTGGGCAGACATATCCATATAGGCATGCTTCATCTCACCAGTGGATGTGGTCTCAGATGTGGAAAGAAGTCAAGAGCCATCTGTTAATGCTGTTTAAGACCCTTTGCTGTCCTCAGAATTCTCCTTACAAGTCAAACCTGGGAGAGGAGTAAGCACTACAGTTCTACTGACTGCATGGGTTTACATCATCCTACCAGGTTACCCTGGGGTAGCATCCTGATCTTTAGACATCATTGCAAACAGCCTGGCTCTTCTCTATCAAAGCCCTGTGTGCTACTGAAGACTGAATTTGGTTTCCTTTTCTCTAATCTTGCTGTTAGTGTACTTAGCACAAGCATAATGATTTATGTCTCTGGCACATTTTCAAAGTATGAATAAATTTATATTTGCAGCCATATATTGTGGTATTGGGAAGAATTGTTGATCCTGGACAGATTAAGCGCATGGTGATGAATGGCCAGGTGTTACCTAATTTGGATTGGGATCTAATGGGAAGGAGAAGGCTTAAATTCCCACTTACCTCTTGCGTCTGCATCCAGAGACCTACTGAAAAATGCCCTGGAGAGCACAGAGCCTGCTTGTTCCTTTGGTCCTCTCAAGTGCTAATTCCTGAGGAAGGAGAGCAGATCTGTGGTGTCCTCTGTAGTGATCCCACCAAGCACATAAGGGAGCAGACAACTGCTTTAGCAGAGGATGCACAGGAGCCTTTAATAAATAAAGGGATAGTTTCAGGGAATATGAAACTTTTTACAAATGTCATGTGTGAAAGTTGCTGGCAAAAAAAGATGAGCTTTTGGTGGGTTTGTGTCAGTGTTGCCTGTACTATTATGTACAGGGCAGACAAAGCTGGAATAAACTCTCTTTCTGTGTAAATGTGATACTTCTGTGATGTGCCAAAATGACAAAATCTGATGTTTTCATTCAAAACAGATGCAGTGTTGTTAGGAAAGATTTCCTTCTACAGATGGGAAGACCCATTTCCAAATCCTGTTCCTTTCTAAAATAAAGGTGGGACCAGCACCAGTGGGGTTAGGAGTGCGGTTAGTGGTGCTGCTCTTCTAACTGCAGGACAGAAATCTCCATCCAGAAAGCAGGTGAAAGATTTTGCTGTCAGAGTGAAAAAGCCCAGTACAATTTTTTAACAGCTGAGTCCTCCTGCAGTGGAATCACAAAATAAACTTCTCTTAGTTTGGGATATGAGCCAGGTTGAATCTGTTGGGTTAAGCTTGTGTTGAATGTCTCCATCCTGAACCCCTTGGGGATGTGAATGAACTGGGATTCAGAGCTCTGGCTTTGGCTTATGTCCAACGTTAACGGAGAAAAATTATTCAGGGGCACCACATGCAGAACTACCATGTGAATTATCCCTTTCTGCTTGCCAGTGTAAACCATGAATGCTGTGTAAAACCAGTTACAGGAGCAGGACGGTGCCCAGTTCCACTGGTCAACTTTTTTCTTAGTTGCTTTCCTAGTGTGCAGGAGTCTTGTGCCAGTGTTGTAGCACACCATGGGATTGTAGCCATGACCTCCCTGTACTCGTAATCCTATAATATTGGTGCATCAGTCCGATTATGCTCTGTTTTTTTTTCAGTGGGATCAGATGCTTTCTTGGAGAAGCTACAGCCAAGGGGAAATTTGCATCCTTCAGAACATCACCCCAAAACTTGCCCCTGTTAACTTTTTGTTTACCCATCTGTTAACACATCCAGAGCTGGAATGAGCAAACCCTTTTTTTTTCCTCAAATACAGAGACTACAAGACGACGACTGACGATGAGAGTAAAAACCACTGAGGCAAAGTTACCGTAAAGGGATCGACCAAGGCACTAGGACCTAGGAGGCGTCTCATCCACCCTAGCAGGAATTTCTTGCTTGGAGCTCAGACAACAAAGGCAGAGTGAGCCTGGTTTTCTTTCTCTCAGCATCTCCACCCTGTGCGCTGAAAACCGGTGAGTAGAGAGCTCTTTTGAGTGACTTGCATGCAGAAAAGTAACAGATGTCAGATAGAGAGGAGGAATCTTTCTCTTAGTACCTTACAGCATCTGCAGTTCATTTTAAAATCAAACCCCCTGCATCCTCTGATTCATTCCCGAAGTTGCTTGGATGTTTCATTGTTCGCTGCATGACACCAGACTGAAGCTACCCCAGCTGACATCGTGGGGAAAATGTTCCCAACTTGGGGCTTCTGTGCAGACTGCCTGCATTGTCATTTCTGCTTTATTGCGGACTGGGGACAAAGATTTTTTTCTTGCACAGGTCACATTGACATTGTAAAATGCAGGGAGGGAGCTTCATTCTGGCAAATGTAAGGGGTGGGGAAGAGATAGCAACAGCTTTTCCTAGATTTATACCTGCCTGCCAAGCACTGGTGTCAATCCCCTTTCTGCCCTGTGTTAACATGCAAGCAACATACCTGAGTTGCATGTTCCTGGTTGTGCTGGGGGAGTGGAAGGGTCTCTCTATTGCAGGGGTGGGGGTTCCTCCTCCTTTTGTGTTGAGGTTTGGTGCGGGAGGAAGGTTGTTCATGAGCATAAACTAGAGATCGTACAGAAATTCCTGCTTGCTGGGTGTCAGCTCAAGTCTCAGTTTTTCTGTGCAAGTCGCTTGGGCTGGGAGCCCCCCGTGCTCAGAACAATGAAAGGTGAGCTGGCAGGGGTGGCATGTCCCTTGGGCAGGGGCACTTCCAGCAATTACATCGCTTAAGGCTGGAAGAGGGGTGGCAATAGCCCCTTGGTTTTCTCTTCCTCATTAAACGGGAGGAGAAATGCAATTCAGAGGAGACTCGGGCTGAAAAGAGCTTATCGAAGCCTCGTTTCAATGACAGATTTTCCTTTCCAGTCATTTCTTCTTAGACGTAGGCTGGTCCTGGGAATTGATTGATGGGCTAGGAGGGGGCTGCGGATAGGGGGAAGGGTGGGCTGGATCTCATTGCTATCCCTTATTGAACAGGCTGTCACAAAGAAACTGCTTATTCCCCTGTGACCATTCTTTCATAAATGCCAGTTTATTCTAATGTTAAACATTCAGATGCTCTGGTTCCTTCCGTTATTCGACAGATTGAAGGGCTGACTTACTGGGATCTCCTTGTTTTCAGTTGCCAAAGGAAACCTCACAGGGCTCAGAGGTTTAATTCATTGCCAACTGGTGTTTGGACGAGTTTTTTGGGGCTGAGTTGTGATTGCCATCTATCCCTTTGGCCCCAAGTCCCAATTTGCTGCACTTTGAAAACTCCCAGGTGCAGGAGCAGACAGCTAGCTCTCTAGAACCGTGTTCCCTGCCCCCAGTAGTTGGATCCCTTTCAGAATGCGAGGACCCCTCCTACCCTCAGCCCCAGAATCGATGCAAATCTGGGTCAGGGGAGGGGGCGCTTCCCAAATACATCTGTCCTGCTCCAGGCACAGCATTTGCATTAGTGTCGTTTTTCTCTCTGGATTGTGGCTCCGCTTGGCTCTAACCTGTCCCTTTGCACTCCTTCTCTCCCCATCTCCTTCCTGCTCAGCTTCAGATCTTTAGGGTTCACCAAACTATGGAACTTGATTTTGGACACTTTGACGAAAGAGACAAGGCGTCCAGAAACATGCGAGGCTCACGAATGAATGGGTTGCCCAGCCCCACTCACAGTGCTCACTGTAGCTTCTACAGAACCAGGACCTTACAGGCGCTGAGTAATGAGAAGAAAGCCAAGAAGGTGCGTTTCTATCGCAACGGGGACCGCTACTTCAAGGGGATTGTATATGCCGTGTCCTCTGACCGCTTCCGAAGTTTTGATGCTCTCCTGGCTGACCTGACCCGGTCCCTGTCCGACAACATTAATCTGCCTCAGGGAGTCCGTTACATTTACACCATCGATGGGTCGCGGAAGATTGGGAGCATGGATGAGCTGGAGGAAGGTAACTGGCATCAGCTGTCTGGTGCAGTGAGGAGGCGGGGTAGGAAGGGGGCTGCACCACTTGGGTCTGCTGGTAAGGTCACATTTCCTCGGGCGTGCGGGGATGCTTCTGCCCCTCCGTGCTGAACCTGCCCGTTCGCCTTCCCCTGCAGAGAGGTGCTGGAGAGGGGGGCAGTGCAGGGGCTGACAGCCCCGGGGTGTCCCCCCGCACGCTCGCTCGGGTGCAGATGTGGAGCCAGAGGGACGTGTCTTACTCGCGGCTAGACGTGGCTGTGTCCATCGCTCGAGGGGCTGTCTGAGGGTGTCCCCACGTCTGTCTAGGCTGGGGGGGGGGGGCCCGGGTGGGGGGGGGGGGGGGGGGGGNNNNGTAGGGGGGGGCTGAGGTGTGATATGGGTTTCCTGCTGGGGTGGATGGGTATGAATGGAAAAGCGAGGGGTGCTGGGGGATTCATGTAGTGCGTGTGTAATGGGGGTGGGAGGGATTTATGCACTGTGTGTCTCGGGGTGTTCTGAGGGGTTTGTGCAGGATGTGTGTGTACAGGGGTGTGGTCAGGGCTGTGCAGGGACTGGAGCGTGTGGGGAGTGGGGGGTTGGGGGTGCCTGCAGTGTGTGTATGGTGGATGCGTGGAAGGTGGGCTGTTGAGGGTTTTTACAGTGTTTGGGGGAGCGCGGAGGGGTGTGTTGGGAGTTCACGCAGTG
>VZTL01005522.1:17195-42442 GCA_013400535.1 Scopus umbretta
TCCCGCAGTGCGTTTAGAGGGGAAGGTTAATGAACAAGGTGTGTGTATGGAGAAGGGTGTTTTGGGGGGGTTGCACTTGGGGAAATTTGGGGTTTTATACGTGTGTGTGTGCGCGTAGGAAGGTGTAAAGAGAGTTAATTGCAGAGGATGTGCTGGGATTCCTTGAGGGGGTTTGTGCTGAGGGAGTGTGTGGAGGTGTGTTGGGCTGTGTGCGTAAGGGGGAGTGCTGGGGGGGGTTCTTGCGTAGCGATGTGTGTGGAGGGGGTGTTGGGAGTTCATGTGCTACGTCTGAACATGGTTCATACGAGGTCTGTATGGAAGGGAGGTGTACTGAGCTGTTCAGGTGGTGGGGGGTGTGTGTAAGGGGGTGTATTTGGAGAGTGTTTCTGCAGGGCCTGTGTGTGGTGGGTTGCTGTAGTAGGTGTGTGGGGCAGTGTGGGAAGGCATCCCTTTGGACCACGGCAGGTCTGAGTGTATCCCTGTATCTAGAGGGTGTCGGTGTGCCTGTTCCTCTGCGTGTCACTTGGACTGTTGGATGAAGGATGAGTCAAAAATCGATTCTTCTGTCCAGAGGGGGTGACCTGGGGGCAGACTTACTCCTGCAGAGCTCAGCTGCCAGCCTTGTCTGTGCCTGGGCTGCTGCCATGGGTGCTGCCTTTCTTGGGGAGCATCAGGAGGACCCCCAGCATGAAACTGCTACATGGCCAGCCCTGCCTCCTTGCCCACGGCCGTGCCTTGGGCAAGCTTTGCTGGTGGCACAGCCTGAGCGAGGTGCACAGAGGACACCCGCAGCCACCCAGCTTTTCTCTTCCCTAAGCAATTCAGATATTCCATTCTTTGTTTGGACCTGGTATATCCCGATTGCTCTGTTGTAAGAGGGGAGTTGCTCTTCCCTGTTCCTTGATGTTTTTCTCCAAGCAGATGACCTAGCTGATTTGGTGACTACCGAAAATCCATAAGGCTTTTGCCTTTAATAAAAGACAATGGATGTGAGTGTGTGAGCCACTGAACTGCAGGGGCAGCCTCAGCAGTGAGTCATTGTGTGACCTTGACTAAAGCATCTCTCCCTAGAATTCCTTATCTGTCAAGTGGGATACTCGTTTCCCCAAAATACTTTGTGGGGACAAGCACACAGAGTAAATATTGGTTTCCATAGAGGAGTTTTACTGGGAAGAAATTGCTGCCTTTCAGAGAGATGATGCAGTCCTAGTGGAGTTATTCTCAGCCCAGTTACAGCTGTCAAATGGAGGTGTGGCTTCTCTTAATTTTAGAGATTCTGCCATGTTTCATTCTGATCTCTCAATATGGCCACAGCCTTTCTCTAATGGCAGCTCTCAGTCCTGCTTGTCCTAGGTTTTATGTAAGTCTTCAGGAATAACTCCACAGGAGAAAATGCAGTTCTTTATTCTCCTTTTATATTCTTCCTGCTTCTTGTCAGTGAAGTTAAGAAACCTTTAGTGTTATACCTGCTTTAGACTGGGTTTTGCTGCAGGTAAGAAGGTACCTAGTTCTTGAAATTTTTTTTTACTGGTTATGGTACAGGCTGGAGATGATGGCATTTGGGTTCTGGCTTTGTTCTGCCAAAAAGGTATCTGGAAACAGCACTGAAGAAGTGGCACTAAAAAAAAACCCCATAGGATTGTCTGTGCTGCAGAGCGTCAGCTAGGAAAATACAATTTGAGCAGAGTGAAAACAAAGGAATCCAGTTTTTGAAAATGCAGAAGTAGATCTGCATGCTGTTATTGACAGTTTAATGGTAACAATATTCCCACATTTCTAGGGATGACCTATGCATCTGTTGTAGAAAAGCAGTCTGGGAAAGACATTACTTTTGATTTATAATACCACAGTTGTAACCAACCTTGTGGCAAACTATGCTATTAGCTTGGGTGTTTGTGTAACTGTGTACTAGGTACACGCATGGAAAAATGGAATTTCAGAGTAATTGCTCTGTGACATAAAGGAACAGTATGTACACAAATAGTATATGTTTACCACATGGATTAGCTTTCTGGTTGGAGACTGAGGGTAACTAAACCATTTCTAGTTGCTATAATGCGGCTAATTTATTATTGTAATTTCCAGTAAACAAGTAGAACCTAGGAAAAGAAGTCATCAGAGAGGCTCACCTCAGTAGTTTGATTGCAAAAGCTGGTGAATTACTGACAATATTTTGCATCATGTTCTAAGTACTTGGTTACTTCTGCATGATTTAAAAATGTGCTTATACGGCATAGTCTGAGTGTACTTCTGGAGGGTAGAGAATGATATTGCACAATACCAGTATCCTTGAGGCAGACATTTCAGGTGAACAAAAACCACTTGGTGTGCTGCTAATGAAATGGGACCTGGAAATAACCCTTTTGGTTTCCAGACCCAGACTTGGTAGTCTTTCCTTCCCTGGCATTCAGGATCATTCTCATAAGGTTCTGGATAGATGTTTTACTTCCCAGTCTGTCCAAGATGGAACAAGTGAAGTCTGTCTTACTCTTTGATCACATCCCTCCTAGCTGCCAGTTGGGATGTGCCTCTTGGTTCTTTCATGTACTGAACACTAATGCCCCACGCTTTGGAAGCCCACCAGGACTCCGTCTCATAGGTGCTTTTTGCTGCCTGCTGAGTTCTTCCTCACCTGCCACAGGCTGCTTTTTCCATAGTGCCTCCTGTACCAGAGAGCTGTCTATGTCTGTGTCTCCCAAAGACCTTCTCTCAAAATCCACCTGTCTGATAATTTTTTTTGCCGCCTTTTACTCATAATGGCAATCTTCCATCATTATAGTCATTGTCTTAATGTTGATTCCCTATTTTCAGCATTCAGTTTCAATTTATTTCTAAACAATACACATGCTGCCATTGATTAGGACTGTATTCCTCCTTAATCTATATGTTAGTTTAATTCTGTACAGCAGCCTATTATTGCACCGTTACAGCTGATCCTGACTACAGGTAAATTGCTGACAGGATCTTCCGCTTGCGTACTCTCTTGGCTGAGTCAGGAGTGGATACTGGGCCCAAGTGTTACTATCTATCATGGTTGGTTTAGTCAATAAGTGAATCTTTTGGAAAAGAGCACCAGGTGATCTTTATTCCCCTTCATATTATAATTGGTTCTAGTGACCAAGGCTTTAGGTAGTCAATATATGAAGCTGTCAGTATAGATTATTGGTGAGCCACTGTTGCAACAGTTAATTCTATGCCTTGTGCTGTGAGAATTTGAATATGAAAGATACTAAAAAAATCATGTGCTATCTTTTCCAGCCTTGCTCAAGCTGATATTAGAGCAGCTCACATCGCCATCCAAGTTTCTACTAAAATCTGGTTGACTTTGACATCTGGACAAGGGTGGCTTGTTCCTTGGTTCATTTTGAGCCTCTCTGTTTTTGTAGGCCCATTGTGATGAGATAGCAAATTCTCCCTTTCTCAGCTCTGATTGCTCTTTTTCTTTGAATAGAGGGATGGATAAAGGTGGAAGCTGATGTTATGTGCTCGCTTCAGCAGCAAAGATGGCTTAAGAAATGCTGTTCTGGGCCATGTGTTCCAAACTCAGGTTGCAACTTGCTGTCCCCATTTTGTCCCCTAAATGAGCTATATGTGGGACAAAAGATTTTTTAGTCCACTCCATAATTTTACTGCTTTCCCATGTGGCCCTGCTAGCAGTTTCTTGACATAATGAAAGGGACAATGAGGTGCAAACTGAGAGGGAAAGGCACAAGGCAGACTCCTTGCTGCTGAAGCCATCACAGCTCTGAGTTAACCTCAGTACTGGCGGAGACTGGCTTGTAAGGAGGGGACTGACATTTGCCCAGAAGCCCAGTTCCCCACTTATAAAGATTAGACATTTGTCACAATGTATTCAGAGGTGCTCACCAAATGGGGCATCCTACTGTGCAAGGCACTCTTTAAATATGTAAGAAGAGAGAGGTCCTGCCCAGGGAGATTATGGTCTCAACTTGTCAAGGTGGAAGAAGGTGTTATTACTGATGAGGAACTGAGACACAGAAAAGCAGTCTGACTTGTTTGTCCAAAGTCTGTAGATGAGACTAAGACGGAAGTCAGAGCTCTGAGCTTTCTTGTTCAAGTGCTTTCATTTCCTTCCTAAGGCTTTTTCAGGGTCTTGCTAGTGGTTTGGAGATACTTGCATCTTTCAGGTTTTTTATTATAAGTGGACTTTGGACCCGCTCCTAGTCAGTGCCTGATTTCATGTGCATTAACTATCCTTTGCTGTGTATGGTCAGGATCAGAAATACATGTGAAAATAAACCCATCAAATACAAATATAGCATGGTCAGTATAGGCAGAAATGCAGGCATAGATTAAAAGTAGAATTTGAGAGCCTCAGCATTTAGTTGAAGTTGTAGAGGTCCTCCCTCCTGAGCTCCCGGTATGCTTAGGTTGTTAGGCAGGGCTCAGCCCCCATTGCGTTGTGGTCAGAGGGCCCATCTGAGGGTGGATTTATCCCCTTGTCCTGTGCTGAGCTACTTGTCTGAAATTTGTTCTTGCCTCAGATTAAACACTCAAAGCTGAATAGGATTTTGTTTTGTTCGGTGGGATTTCATTGCAAATGTTCTTGGGCTGTGTGAGATACTCCAGAAAGTGTTTCCAAGCTTTTTGTATCCTGTCATGCCGTGGGGAATCCCTTCCAAAAGCTTGTCCAGGAATGTTTAATCATAGGAGGGGCTCCACCCTGGAGCTGTACGGAGTCTGGTGTGTGCTGGGACTGAGGGGTTTATAGGAAGCACATTGAAATCTCCACCCATGTGTGCGTGTTCCAGTTTGCCTGGAAAACTGAAATTCATGTAGTTCAGTTCTGAAGTCTTCATAACCTGTAGCATTGTTTGCTATGGCTGTTGTCTTGACAGCTTGGCTAATTACATCATATATAACAAAACTTACCTGTGTAGTTCTGTTCTGTTTGCTTGCTCATCCTGGCTGTCACACTAGGACTGGTGTGGTCCCATAAATTCTTCATGGGCATCATGTGGTTTTGAAGGTGATTTGGTAATCATGCATTTCTTTCACTTTTTCAATGGAACAAGAGGTGCTTCTCTCATAGGAGAGCTCCCTCTGGAAGAGCCAAAGGAAGGAAGCTCTTCCAGAGTCCATTCTGCCATGGTGGAGTAGGTCTTGAGGCAGAGGAAGATCCTTTTTCATGCATACAGTAGCAGGAAGCTAATGCATTTGAAACTAAAGGCCTACTTTAACATCATATGTAGTGAACTCTGCCAGGTGTTAAGTCCACTTTATTCCTGTTGAAGTCATAGTAAACCCCATGAAACATGAAAGCTGGGCACAGCAGCACAACCTCAACTTTGACAGCAGAGCTAACAACCAAAATAATTGACTGCAGCCCACAGGGACTGTTTTTGGAATAACTGTTAGCAGTTACACTTTCAAAATGGCTTCAATCCAGCTTTCCTGCTTTTTCTCGCAAGACTTCTGCCCACAGTTCATTATACTTGAAAACGTGCTGGTGCATGCTGAGAAAGGATAACTTTTTCTGAAAGTGCAGCCTGTCATTTTTAGTAACAAGGAGCTGCTGTAAGAGGGTTGAAGGATTAGCGCTCATCTTGGGCTTAGAGTTTCTCTAAGAAACATTCTCTAAGGCAAACCTTATCTTTGCTGAGATCATCCCTTCTTTAGGAGCTGAATAATTGCCTTGTGCTTCTATCAAATTGGAAGCACGGTAATGTGTTAATGCACTTGTAACCAGAGTAGTTCAGTGTGATACAAGCTATGGCTTCAAATGGCACATATGCTAATCATGACTTGAGGTCAAAGGTCTACAGTCAGTCCATCTGTCACTAAGGGCAGGATAGAACAAATAAATAAATGCCTTGGCTGGTTTGGCGGCATGATAGAAATTGTGACGCCTCTGGAGCACACTGGCATGATGACAAGTGTGCACCATCCTGCAGGGCTTTCACAGCGCGGAAAGGGCATCTTGCACTGACCTGGCCCTGCACTAGAAAATGCTGTCCTTGCCAACCACTGGTGTCATGCCCGTAGTGTGGTGTTCAGCAGATTGGATCTTGTCAGGATGATGCTTCTTGCTCTTGCAAAAGCTTCCCACCCTCAGTGTATGAGCGTGGCTCTTTGGGACTGCCATTTGGCGTTTTGTTTGGGAGTAATGATATGGCTGTTCATCATACCTTTTGATGGCTTATAGTTGGATTTCTGCACATGTACACAGCTGCATGCTGTCTAGAGATGTGCTCCTGGAAACACTTGTGCACAGATTTTTATGCTTAGGGCTGGGGAGCAATATACTTCTTGGAGTTGTTTCTTTTGCTTTTGACAAAATCTCATATCCATTTATAAGGACATAAATACTACACAGACTGTTTTAAGCACATTAAAGCATTCTGTTTATTGTGTACCTGTTAGGGGTCTTGCCATATGTTCTATGAAGGGATCATCTCAGTGCGCCTCCGTCAAATGCAATTTAGTCAGCAGAGGATGACTATGTGAACACTATACTGGATGCATGACATGCCTGGACCATAAAATTCTGTGGAATTTTACACAATGGGCTGTTTGGAAATCCATGTTTTTACACCTTTGTCAGTTGGATGTCAAATCCTGCCCTAGAGATTCTGTGATGGAAAGTCAGTCTCAGATGTTGGGTAGGCTTTTCAAAGATGTCTAGGCCCTGGAGTTTGCAGTAGGGAACAGATAAGGAAATGCAGCTAGTCTGTTTATATGAAGAAGGATTTTTTTCTTATTCAAAATAGTAAAATCTATGTTTTGATTGCAAACCCATCGTGATATTTGAATAACTTCATTCTGTAAGATCAGCCCAATAAAATAGGAAAAGAAACTCTGTAAGATCCTACAGGTACCCATGTAATGCCTTCAGTTCCCATTAAAACTTTACCTAATGGTGAGACAAAAGCTTCTTCCTCTAGCAATGACTTATTTTCAGGGCATCCTCAAGTGCTCAGCAGCCTGAGCCATTTCAGACTAGACAGCTACATTCCCTTAGGGATACTGTTTTACAGTCTCATTCTAGTAGTAACTCTTCTAGCATCCATCAGATTTGCGGGCCCAAAAGAAGATCCTACAAATCCTTTCAGGTGCTCTTAAAACCTTAGGTAGATAGGATCCTGCGAATTACAGACAGAGCTTGAAACTAATTTTGGATGGGATAGGGAAGGACTTTTTTTGTGAATTACTAACAAGACGGTGTAACCCTTCTCTACCATGTCTAAATTTGGACTTAGTATATTTTTGGTTGGTATCAGCTATATAAAAGCAAGCAGTGGTATTTGGTGTAGTGTTTTGTCTCAGCTGCCACTAGGTCAGTCCTCTAATAAACTACTGACACTACAATGAAGCATATTTGTTATGCCTGCTAGATTTATCAAAGCTGCTTTTGGTAGAGACTATTCAGTACCAGATTTTCATTATATTTCAGGCATGACACAAAAGGTACTTTGTGGATGAATGTTGATATCCTCTTGGCAGGGGATAAGAGACCAAAGTAGTAGCTAGGTCTGTAAAGATGGAGAGGAAGCTGGCAAACTTACAAAATAATTTAGGTGATTAAATTAATTTGGTGTTTAGGAGATTTTAGACAGTCTAGTTGCATCTTCAGGTACCTAAATACCTTTATAATTCTCAACCTTTTTTAACCCCTGGTTCATGTGACTGAGTGGTAGTATGTACTTGCTGATGCAAGCTATGGCTGACTTGCTTACTTTGGAGAAATTCTAGTCATATTTTAAATAAGCATAAATATAAAATTAAAACAAGACAAAATGTCTTAATAACAAGCTGTCATGGAAGAAGTGCTAATAAAAACAATGATTCATGATTTACATGATTAATGGGGGAAATGTATAGTGTCTAGTTTTCAGCAGGTAATAACTGCAGAATGAGACCGGTGTTTGTTTCTTTCTAAAGGGGAGAGTTACGTCTGCTCATCTGACAACTTCTTCAAGAAGGTGGAATACACCAAGAATGTCAATCCCAACTGGTCTGTCAATGTGAAGACATCTGCCAACCAGAAAGCACCTCAGTCTCTGGCCAGCAGCAACAGCGCCCAGGCAAAGGAGAACAAAGATTTTGTGCGTCCCAAGCTGGTAACCATCATCCGCAGCGGGGTGAAGCCCCGGAAGGCAGTCCGTGTGCTCTTGAACAAGAAGACTGCCCATTCGTTTGAGCAGGTTCTCACCGATATCACTGAAGCTATAAAACTGGAGACGGGAGTGGTCAAAAAGCTGTATACCTTGGATGGGAAACAGGTAGGAGATTATACAGATGTTATGTCTTTTTCTTTCTCTTATCTTGAGGCTTTGCTGACTCAGAACAATTTTTGAAGCCTAAAATTAACCTGAGATGATCACTGCCATCTGTTCTCTTAGAAGTCAGACTTCTCATGCCAGTGGTTAAGTTACTAAATTTTAGCTGATATTAATATCAAGCAAAGAATGTAGCCAACCGTCTGAGCGAAACAGATGCTTCATCCTGCACGCCAGCGTGCAGTGTGTGTCTTCTGGACTAGCTAAATAAATAACATGGGGAGTTCGGCTCACAGCCACCAGTTGATTTGGCTCTGAGGTAATTGCAAGAACTCTCAAGCTTTGGATTCACTAAGTGAAAATGTGCTGCTTGACTTTCCTTGCTCTCAGATGAAGGCTTGCTAAGAGAAAGTATTTGATCCAAGCATCCTTTTCTGTCTAGCTTGGTAATTAGCAGGAAAAGCATAGAACCGTGTTGCATTTTCTTGACTAAATGCACGAGGAGATAACATGCAGAAAGGGATTTGGGTCAAAAATATTTAGTGGGTCATCATAACATGCTTCGTGTCTAGGTTTTCGTGTAACTGAAGGAAACATCTGTCTCTTGTTAGCAGCTATACAGTAATAAGACATTTCGTATTGCTGTATCTATGAAAACCCTTAAAGGAATGTGGAGGATAACTTTGGGGACTGGGTAGAGCTAGATTCTTCAAGGAAAATTCTGAGCTTGTTTTAACAGTTCTGCGTCTTCTGTAACTGAGGGATGATCTTATTTTTGTCACTATTTTTCTTGCTCCAGATTCCAGAGTGAGACAGCACAGCTCTTGAGTGGGGGTTGGATGCTGGCTATTCTAGGGATTGATGCTATTGCTTTAAATTAACTTTTTCTATTTCTGGAGAAAATTATTCAAATATTGGCTCTTGAAATATCATGCCAACCCTAGGCAATGTATCCAATGAACATGCAGGCTTTACATATTAAAATGTTCACCCTTCCAACCCAAAATATAGGCTCATAAAGGGCCCTGCATGGTACAGGTGCAGTGTCTTGGAGCTGAAAGTATCATGTCACTCTAACCTGTCCGATATTCCTGCTTTCTCCCAACCTCTGTATCGTGCACATTCGTTAGTGGCTGCTTCTAGCTTCAGATACACAAAAATCTCATCTGCCTGTCAAAGCTTTTCTTTCTACTTGTCTCAACCCAGCACTTTTTCTTCATAAGATGTATAGTTTACACATGGGTGGGTGACTTTCCAGCTGGACTGTCCATAGATATAGTAGCATAGTGATACAGGGAGTGATGGACTGGAAACCTTGGAAGTGGCCGGGGGAAGAGGAAGGAGAGAGTCAAATGATCCATCCTCACTGAGGAGATCATAATACATGGGCACAGAACCATGCGGTTTGAATCACAGCAGCTTTACAAAGGGTTTAATAGACAGATCTGGCCTGAAAGCAGTTGCCTACTCATGCTGACACACAGGGTCCTGTTGCTCTCACAGTTGTGAATGAGGATCTTAATCTGAACCTGTAAAACACCTCAGTTCTTTGAAAACAGCCAGCACTTTGGAGGTGAGATGTTGCTTTGGACCTTGTGTAGACATAGGGATGCGCCATGAGCTTCCATCAAACTGTTGTCTTCTCCACCTTTTAGCTAGTTACGGGAGTAAGTGGTGTTTCCCCCTCCACCTCTGACTGAAGAGCAAGACCAAACCAGCCCATAAGCTGAACTGAGCTTGTGGCCCGGTGACTGGACCAGCCTGTGAAATTGTGTTAATTCCTAAAGGGGGATTTGGGAAATGCTGCTTGCTCTCAAGTTACAGATTGCCTAGAGTAGTGCTGCTGTGGAGTAGACTGCAATCTGCTGTTGGAGTGGCTGCCTTGCATGGGGCTACAGCTGAGCAAGGGGCACAAAGATCTATGTAATTTAGCAGTTCCTAGTGCAAACTGTTGTCTGTAGCAGACACCATACGTGACTCTTCTCAAATCAAAAAAATAAAAGGCAACCTTGTTTTCCTCATGCCAGGCTCTGACAGCTGTACAGTGACTGGTGCCTTAATTTGGCACTGTTTTGACTGGGGCAACCTGACAGCTTCACCGTCAGTTTTTGTTGCAGAAATATTTCAGTAAAGTCTGAGTAAAGATATCACATTTAACTTGTTTTGCTGGCTTTATCATTCACCATTTTATGAAATGTGGTATTTCATTGTGTTACAGACACCACTGGGAGTTTCACGGTATGCAAATGTACATGCAGTATTGCAGTTATTGAAAAGAGGGAGATTTTGTGATTTGACAATAAGGGAATGTCTGATGTTTGCAGCATCAATTACTGTTGAAGCTTCCTGAAGAGCAAACCTTGTTCATCAAGGCTTTATTTTTATTGGAAGGTTTCCTTCAATGTTTTGGGTTTTTTTTAATCTAAGTTTACTTGAAATTGTCTGCCTATATGTGTTCTTACTGTTGAAGCTAGAGCTAGAAGCTTCTGCTGTCAGTGCGGTGTTTGCTGTTAGGGTTTCCACGACATACTGCTCCATAAAATCTGACCTTCTGACATGATATTAGAGGTTTTTGCATGTCTGACTCTGGCATTAGAAAAAGATTCTTGAATGCGTAATTCTGAAAAACAGTACTTTATTTTCAGGAGAAAATATTCATGCAAAAACACAAGCTGCTCAAAGCTGAAATACTGACAAGAATCCTGACAGTCTGTCTCTCTGAGTGTCATCAGAGGCATGTTACTCCCTCTGTTGTGAGATGATAAAATTTACAAAAGGAATGTACAAAGGAAAATCATCCTTCCTTAGTCCATGAGCTGTAACTTAATGAGGGGAGATGATTATTTTATTTATAGGCATTTCCATGGTGTTCATCAGTAGAGTAATCAAGATGCTTTAGAAGAACAGACAGTAGTGGCAATGATAGAGTGGTGTGTAAATAATTACATTTCTATGCACTGCAGACCTGCTGCATTTGGAGCGAGAAAGCAGTTAATTGAGAGCTGGATGGGGTGTATTTGAATAAATGTAACATTCAAAACAACAGTGAGGTTAGGGGGCTTTTTGAGGAAATTTTGGTTTTATGTCTTGGATTGTCTGTAGAAATATGGCCCTCTTGAAACTGCTAAGTTAGCATCTTGTGGTTAAGTAGTTTATTTAACTTGGTCTTGCATATATTTCTAATGTCTTGTCTGTCTGTACTCAAGCTTCTTCCCTCCTTGGAGCACATCATCACCTCTTGATGGACACCCCAGAACTCAAAAAGGGTTTCAAATTGTTAATTAAAAATGAGTCATGACAGAGAATCACAATAGAGGTTTAACTTTTGAACTTTCATGGCCATATAGGAAATGGTATAGGTCAAAGAATTTGGTGCATTAAACAAATACTGTGGTGGATCAAATTCAGCACTTGGTTTCATGACTACAACTGCTGTTGCGTTGAGATGTGTAATATATAATTAATATATACATATGCAGGACTGAATTTGGTCTGATCTGTGGATCATGTTGGAAAACAGCTGTTTTGGTAGATTCTATCTCCTTTTTTAAACTCTTAGTTATTATATTCCAGAGTTCAAAATAATTCTGGATTGTTGGGAGCACTGGCTACTTTATAAACACATGGTGACAGTTTCTGCCTCATGTTGTTAATAAACCAAATTAGAGAACAGAATTTGAGACTGTGGATGAAGTTGCATTCAGATATTTTGAATGCAGTATTCTGAACTAGACTTTGCAGATGTTGTATAAATTTACTGTCCTGTTTGTGCCTGAGCTTCTTTCTCACCCTGGTGTACAATAAGTAGGTGTTTTTCTGGAAGAGAAGAGGCTATTTCATCGCTGACAGCCCAGTGCCCATCTTCTGCTTTTTCCACCTTGCTTTGCAAGTGGTGGCTGCCTGCATTCATTCCTGCTTTTAAGAAGTGACCTGTAAAAGCTAATGTCTTCTGCACATACTGAACTTCTTTTTCCATGTGCTGTCTTGTATTCCAAAGTCTGTGAGTTGTTCAGCAAGTATATGAAGAGATGTAGTAACAAAAATCAGTCCCTTTTTTTTTTGTGATTGGCTGAGTGGGTGATACTCTGGAGTGACCAGAAATTAATCAGCCATGTTCAGTTGTACTTTAGCATTAAGATATTTTCTGTTGTATGGAATTCCTTCTGCTTTTTCTCCAGCTGATGTATTGCCATGTCCTAATTGACTAAATACCCCATTCTGTGACCCACCAAACAAACAGAATAACAGCACTTCAGAGCAGGGAGAGCTTGTAGGCTTCAGTTCCACATAAGTATAGATATTCTAGTCAACAACCAGGGAAGTCGATGTGCTTTTGGCTATAATAACATGCAACGATCTCTTCTGGACTTTGAAATCTTCAAGCATGGGGAGAAGTCACACATGTGCTGTTCGTTGGCTTTTACCTAGCCTGGACAAAGTGCTTCTGTTCTACCTGAGTGTAAGCTGTCTCATCAGATGAAATTACATACATTTTCATGTCAGGGCATTTGTGACTCTGCTCCCAGAAGAATTTCTAGTCTTAATAAAATGGTCCCCTCTAGCAGTTTTTGCTTTGATAAGGGTTTCATGTGGCAGGTGATGAGCAAAGTTCATTTTTCTGTTTGCAAAGCTGATGCAAATGCCTGGGAGGCCAGCCCACCTCTCCTGTCCAGAGAAGAAGTTGCCATTTCATTCAGATGACTTGCACTGAGGAAGGGCAGAAGCCGCAGAGGGAGAAGCAGGATGACTGAGCTCACAACAGAGGTTAAAGGTTGGGACTTTGGGATCAAAGCCAAAAAAGTAGTTGATAAAGCAGCTTCTAGTACTGCACTACTAGTAAAAAGCTACCTTAGATGCATCTATATGAGTTGCCCTGGAGAAACCAACCAAACTTTGGAGCTGCTGCACTGCTTTTAAGCTGGTATTTGCAAATAAAGTAGTAAAAACTTCATTGCTCAAGTGTCAATGCTAGCAGTGGACCAAACTCTGCCAGGATAGTGTAGCTGTATTGATTACATTAATGAAAATGTATTAATGTGACATAAAACAAGGTTTGTACCAAAATTTAGAAATGCCTCTGATGGCTGTAGTCTGTAATTGTTCAAGAAGGTGAATATCTTCATGACCTACCTAGTAATATCTGCATTGCTGAAAGATTAGAGAAAATACTCCCTCTAGAGCCCTGGAGATAGTTAACTTACACCCTGAGGCATGAGGTTCAAGGTTACAAAGCAAGCAAATTGGTTTGTGCTATTACACATGTTGAGAGGTGGAACGTTATAAACTCCTTGTCCTTCTGAGACTTGTAATTGACTGTCCTTTTGGATACTGGAAAACTACATTGAAGTCACACCAGAACAAAGCAGTTTCATGCAGTTGTGTAAAGCTGGGATCAAGCCCCAAAGCAAATGGGAGGGAAGAGCAGGAGGTGGGAGCGAGTGTGTTTTGTATCCTGCATCCTGCAAAAGCCTCTGCAGCAGCTGGTGCTAATAGGGGAGAGGTGAGTCCCATCTTCCCTCCCTGCTGCAAAAACCTGTAACAATGAAACTGTGTCTGTTTTGCATCTTTTTCTCAGCCCTTTCTTCTCAGTGCTTCCTGCTAACTGCTGAGATTTGGCAGGCCTTGCATAAATCTCCCATTTTGATATCAAGAGGTTGGGATGGCAAGCACTAGCAGAGGCAGGCAGGATCTTTGCCCAGAGCCACCTCCCCCAGTAGATCTCTTCAGGTGAAGATTAACTCCCAGCTTCACTCCTTCTCATTGCTTTTGCAGACTACTCTGACATAGGGTGTTTGCATGCATGAGATTATTCCTCTCTAGCAACCATGTGTCATGCAAGGAAGGGTAGTAATAATGTATGGACTGAAGAACTTCTGAACCCAAGTCACTTACGCTGCCAGACAACACAGCCTAGTTCTCTATCTTTAGGGAGCTCTTAGTCTAAGCTGGAAATTCATCATTGCCTGATTCATGCAATGACTAGACACTAACACAGACGAAACCAATTAGTCTGTAGGTATCCCTTAAGGATTTTATCTTCTGCTAGAATGAATAAGCCAAGCTTCCATGAATGTGTATCTAAGTACTTATGATAAAATATTCAGAAGATTTTCTGAGATGTTCTTCAGAAACCTTATGCTTATCAATTTCTGTTTACTTAGGTCTGTGGGCCACAGAATCTGGGTGAAAAGAGGCCTATCTGGAACACTGTGAATCCTAATTCCTGTACTTACTAAAGCAGAAGCAGTCTTATCTCAGCAGCTGAAATCTTGATCAAATCTCTTCTGTGAGCATTGAGACTAACGTGGTTGCCATCAGTGCAGTCTCCCATGAGTTCTCCAAGGCATCTGCAGAGCAAGGGGAGAGAGCAGAGGAGACCATCATCTTGTAGACTCTGGTGGATATTTTCCCATTGCTTTGCCTCAGATTCTGGAGGAGGTGTTGTGCTCCCCAGCTGCCATCCAGCAGGGCTTTGGTGCTGTTCATTAATTGGGATTTTCTTGTTAGGCAAATACTGGCTAAAGTTTTTGCTAGTCTATTGTCGTCTTGAGGCAGTGGGGCTCCAAGTCCAGAAGCAGGCTCCAGAGTTGCACTGCTGCTTGCTGAAAATTGATTTTCTGGAAAGACAAGCTTTGCTAGTAGACATGTGCTGACCAAGATCCACATGAACACCTGCTACTTGTGTCACAGATGGCAGGCTGTCAAAATTATTGAAAGATGCAGTCAGATCTGACCTGGTGACCAAGGAGTACGTGGCCCCTATTACTGAATCCTGGTGCTATTCACAGCCTGAGAGAGACGTATGCTAAAAATTCAACCCTCACTAGCATCTTTATTTTGGCACTTCTTTCTGTCATACAAAGTGACATGTTCCCTTTTCACTCTGAATCCCAGGAGAGAAGAGGATTATTCCTGTAGTGCCAGAGGGTTTATCTAGGAATAAATGGGCTTAAAATGAGCAAGGGAAATTAGGCTGAATATCAGGAGCTGAGACAGGCCAAGAAAGGCTTGTAGGTTTTTTTCCATTGCTAGTTTGTATCATCACATGAAACTAAGTTTCTGGTTCCTTTTTGATGCTCAAGTAGAAATCCCACCAGTGTGAATGGGAGTCCCTCCTGCTCTGAGAAGGGAACAGGTTCTGGTGCATGTATTCTGAGCAAGTGTCTACCTGAATGCGTTGACTCTAGTAAACATCTTATTTCTTTTGATCACATAGAATAATCAAATACATGTATTTTCCCTGTTTGTAATGGGGAAATGTCTTGCTTTTTCTGGTGTGCCAGGGTCCTTAGTCTTAGGCTGTGGGTGGCATCATGGATAGCACACCTACTCACGTCTCCCTACCTGCAGTAGCTCACAGAGTGTGTGAATACTGCCCTGAGTTCACCCAGTGCGAGAGACCTTGAGAATGTGGTGGTGGTTGGTGCCATATTCCACATCTTGTTGCAAGTTCCACCTCTTCTTGTCTGCCTGCAACCACTTCTTCCCTTCTCAGCTCTCACTGGACTTTGCTCAAAAGGCTGTTTTCACTCAGTAGAAGGTAAGTTATGACACAGCTCATGCTTACACTTTTTCTTTAGGAAGCACCCACACTAGATGTGGGTAAAGGCATACAGCCTAATAATAGAGGCTGGTAAGAAATAGCGTGGTAGAGCTACATCCAGCACAACAGTATTTCCTTCTTTCTTGTCCCTGAAACTGCCCATGGAACTGAACCAGTGATTATTCTTTTTTGTGTGTAGTATGTGCATCTTGATGGAGCTTAAGCGTTAAGGAAATGAATCCATGTTGCAAAGGGCCCAGACTGAGCATGAGAGGTTGTCAAAAGCCTCCTCGTCTTGTCTTTTGAAGGAGATGCCAGTGTCATTCGAAGGTCTCTGTGGGCCAGTAAGGGAAGGAGTGACAGCTTTGCTCATGTGCAGAGGATAACAGCTTCCATCCACCCTCAGGTCTGCCAGAGATGACGAAAGATACTGGCAGAGAAACGTGTATAATAAAAGTATGTCTAAAGGAGTTGAGGAGAAAAAACGTTGGATCCCATCCATCCAGATTTTCAGAATTGGCTAAAGTAGGCCTGCATATGTGGGGAAGTGCAAAGACAAGCCATGAAAGCTGAGGGCTATTCCAGCTTGTGTTCAGGGCTTCTCAGACTGCGGCAAATTGATTAGTATACAGAGCTGGAATTGCAGGCCTGCTCCTGGAGATTTGCTTAGCTCTGAATTCAAAGTGAATGGGGAAAAATAAGCAAGGCTAATAACCAGAGCATTCACTGCTGCAAGCCATAAGACACACCCTCTCCCCTGTGAACGTACAGCCAGTCCTTTCTGAATTAATAGGCATAGTTCTAGTTGCCTGGTTAACAGCACGCAGAGTGTGTATGAGTATATGCATGTGTATCTATATAAATATGTTTTACTAAGTGTTGCAGAACACAACTCTGCAGCTCAACTTGCTGCCTAAGCAATCTAAACTCTGCTTTTAGTTAAAGGATCCCAGGGACTATTGTGCTCTGACGGTGATATCCTCGAGTCGTGTTATTGTTTTTTCTTCCCTTACTTTAATAAACCAAAGGCATTTTACTGGAATCTCTAACTGCAATTGGAAATGTTTGCTGACTTTAAAATTATTACTTGAGATACATGCAAATCTCATTGTCATTAACAGTTCTTAAACTATCTACACAATCTAAAATAAATAGGAGCAATCTAAAATAAATAGGAGATTTGTATATATTGGCTCATGATGCTTTTCTCTCATTTTTTTAATCTTGAAAAATACTTCATATCAAGGATTTTTCAACTAGAGTGTGTGTAGGATAAAGCTGCTTTTTACTAATTCTTTTTTCTTGTTTTCCCCCAAGTGGGGTACTTAGTTATGGACAAAAGAAAATGAGATAATATGCGCCATTCATTAGAAGGATTTTTCCAGGGGATTTTGCTTCAGTCAGAATTGGCGTGAGAGGTCAGTCCTTCCGTCCTCCAGGTCTGAGCTCTGTTAACTGCAGGACAATGAACACAATGGGCTTTATTGGCTCCACAGGAATAATTATGCAGCCAGCGAGCCTGCAGGGCAGCAGGGGAGAGCAGGACTCCGGGCTCCTTCCTTGCACTCCCCTGCCTTCACCATCTGCTCTGTGCTGCTTATCTGGTACTCTGTCCCCTGCAGCTGCCAGGGCCCACGGCTCTGGTTCTGCTGCTGCCTTGCTGTGGACATCGCACCCTGGTTGTGATGGACCAGTTCAAGCCTCCGCATGAAACGCCTAACCATACTAACTGCTACCGGGAGAACAGCTTATGGCTACGGATGTCTGTCTCTTATTCGGGTTCTCTGAACAGGAAAGAATAATAGGTTTAGGAAAGCGTCTTGGGGTACGAGCGTGCTTCTGTGAAAGAAGAATTTCTTCAAGGTATTGCTGTACCACTGTGCTCTTGACATAATCTCTTGTGCCCTTCTTCACTCTCTCATGCCCATAATATTGCCCAAAGAGGAACAGAGAGGCCGGTAATGGTGACTAATGGGTGTACCTGTTCTCTTCTGTCTGGTGGCTGGAAATACAGTTTGGCTTCTGTACTAGATAAATCAACTGAAATGAAAGTTAAAAATGTGAAGTATACAACATGGCATAACAAGGTATGAGTAAACATAACTTCTGCAAGGAAAACTTTTACCTTGATGATCTTTTAGTATAGAATATAGAACCAAATAAAATCATGGATGGGGAGAGAGCCAGTGGACATCTGGACTTCAAAAAATCATGAGGAAAGGCTCCTTCAGGAACTTCTTAAGGAACCTGAAGTAGTGATAAGAAGGGAAAGTAGTATGGTAGATGGTGAAACAGGTTTAGAAGAAGAAACGAGGAAAGAAATAACTTTTTATCAGAGTCAAAATTAAGTATCAAGGTACAAGTGGTATTTACTGTTGTCCTGAGTGATCTGAAGGCAAAAGTACTTGATGAAGATGATGATGGAGTTTATTATAATAAAGAAAGTTGGGAGACAAGGAGACTTACCGAGATAAACAGGTAGTGTAATGGATGATCGTAAGTGCAAAGCAGCACACACTGGTAGAAATTACTCTTACTTCTCTTTTAAATTAAAAATAACTGTTCTGCAGAGAGGATTGGTCTTGATGAGGCAGGCTAGTAAAGAATATCTTAGCACAGAATCAAAACAACATGCTAAAGCATATGGTATGCATTCAAAATTCAGACAGAAAGGAACAGCTTTTTAAAATATTGCTCTATTCCATTTACTCTTCCACTTCACCTCTCCACACTCACAAATGTGTCTCAGAATATGGAACTAAGGAAGCTTCTCTGCTTCTTCTTCTTCACTGTGCTGCACTGCAGCCCCCAGCAACTCTCCCATCTTCTCTTGAAACACCTAGAAGGGGTGGGGTAACTCATGCAGGGGCTTGGTAATCCTCTTGTTAATGCACTGTGTTGTAAGTGGGACTTTGGCGAAACACAAAGTAGGTTACAAATGGTCAGAGTGTGTATACTATGGAGTGTTTAGTACTAAATCACCCAGGCTTCCGTGGCTCTCCATGGCTGCTAAGTTTTGATACAGTTTTGTGCCTGCAAGTATGAAACTGGGAGTTTGCCTGTGGCTTGGAGTATCGGGATGACCTGGCACCCAGTAAGTTAACTTCCTTTGGCGGTCCAAGGTGTCTGGTTATGCAAAGATGTTGAGAGAAGCTATAGCAGTAGCTCTACAGATGGGGAATACCCTAACTTTCTATAGACTGGTGACACATCATCCCACTGCATAGTGGAACAATTGAAACTGGTTTGTCAAAACTGCATGGAGTGATCCTACTCTTTACATTAGGGGCACAAAATATAGTCCTTGTAAAAGTCTTATGCTTAATATGTATGGACTTGTCCATTTGTCAGTCGGGAGTGTTATATAGCCATTAAGTTGGGATTTGTAACTTCAGTCAACCACTTCTTTGATATGTCTAACTTTTGCACTGTCTTTATATCTACAAAATAGTATCATTGGAGTGGAGAGGAAAAGTTATGCTCTTCACCCTTTTTCCATACCACCTAGCATTTACAAGAGCCTGTGAAGTATTTTAATAACAGAAACAAGCAAAAATGTAGTGCAGCCATTTCAACTTTGTCAAGAATTTTAAACTTAGCAGATAAATTATTTGGGGATAAATGCTGAGAAGCATTTGCAGAGAAGCAAAAAATCTGTTTGAAACCTTAAAAGTGAGCAGCCTTCCATCATGGAGCTGAGCTCTCCAGAAAGGCAGTAAGAGGACTAAACTTTTCTTTCTCAAATGTGCACATATCAGGAACCTTATCAATTGCTGGCAGGCAGCAGGATTACATGTAAATTAAGTGTATCAGAGTCGAGTTAGATAGCTAACATTAGGAGCTAAGAATGTTATTCTTGCCTACTTGAAAGCCCTTCATAGTGGATTAGAAACAAGAACTTACATCTCTTAATACCAGCTGAAAATTGAGGCATCTTTTTGCTTTTAGTGAATTTTAATACTTTGAGAGTAAATTATACTGGGTATTTTCTTCATTTTAGACAACTCTAGTCACAGAGGGTTGCAAAATGATGTATGCATTTCACAATCAAAATGCAGCCATAAGGCTGGCTGAATTTTGTATAAAAGTCTTGATAGTGTTGTTGGCAAATGTTATTTTTAGCACTGGAAAGCAACAGAGATCTTTACAGTCTTGGCATTTCTTGCAGTTTTAAAATGGAGAACAGCTTTTGAAATGTCCGCTCTTCCTTGAATTTTTATCCATATTATAAGCATCTTCATAAAGTTTTTGCGTTGCTCTTGGCAGCAGGTAGT
The DNA here is from genome assembly GCA_013400535.1 of Scopus umbretta. Taxonomy (NCBI): domain Eukaryota; kingdom Metazoa; phylum Chordata; class Aves; order Pelecaniformes; family Scopidae; genus Scopus; species Scopus umbretta. The sequence continues at coordinate 37,253 of VZTL01005522.1, forward strand.
GACTGAGTGCCAAACAGTGCAGAACTGCTGCATTTTGCACTGTTTCTGCTGAATGCTTTTTCTTCCAGAAAACAGATGCTGGAAAAAATGCCACCTGATCATGACATTCATTGTTTGGGTTGTTTCCAGTTGCATGTGTGAAGTGTTCAATTTAGTGTAAAAAGGACAGTAAACAAGGAAAAACAAAGTTGGGCCAAAAGTGGAGACACTGAGTGCTAATTTACAGATCCTATAATATTTAATACTGGTGAAAACCAACTTGTTTTTTTCTTATAAACATAGCTCACCAAAGCCTGACTTTCTCTCAAAAAGAGGAGGAGGTAGTTGCTGCAGGAAAGATGTCACAGATAAGAGGCAGTGTGCTTCAGGTATTCAAGCAGCAAGAGTGGGTTTTGGGGCTCCTGGCATCAATCCTAGATTCAGCTGCAGTGTGTGATCTAGGCTAAGGCAATTAATTTGGTGGTTTTGGGCAGGTGTGCCTTGACACATTTAAACTCATAGGAAGGCTGGAATGAGTTTGTCAATTTTTGTTTAATGAACTTCAATGTTCAAGTTTGAAAAGTTTTCATGCACCTTTGTCTTAGCTGTTTTTTGGTAAAACAGAGGATGACTCACTTGTAAGACTTATTTGTACTTCTGAGAGCTGGAGGGATGATATAGGTCAGGGATGATATGGATCAGGGCTTCTCAACCCTTTTTTTTTTCCAAAGGACTGCCTAGATTCTTTAGGAAGAATGTCTATTACTTGTTTCTAACAGTTTTCTAACAGCTAGCATTGCTATACCAATCAGTAAAACATAGAGCACAGTTCATTTCTCTCTCCATTTTTTCCCCTCCCATTTTATTCCCTGCTTGTGTGCATGGGGATTTGCCTGTTTGCTCTGCTTTCCTTGCCATATTGTTTCAATTATCAGACAATCTTTTTTCACCTCCACTTGACTTATATGTGGGTCTGACTTACCACTGGGACAATATAGTCATTCTGGCAGCTGTATTGTGGACCACCTTCTGCTGCTTTTTGGACCACCAGCTAAGACTGATGAAGAATACTAAGTCTCAATAGCATCATAACAGACTCGACCCTCTTCTTTCCATTGCATCCAGATATCGCGTACAGGATACCTGGGCTGAGTGCTCCAAGGGTCTGGCTTCTAAAACAAAATAAGTGTCTGGGTTCTGCCCTCTCAGCGGGTGAGATCCATTGATGGTGATCTCTTCTTGTATCGGGTGCCATATTTAGGCAGGAGACAAAACGGAGATTGATTAAGTCCCAACCTTTATCCCCTTCGCATGTGCTTCCTTCCCATAAGTCATGCTTTCACTTCTTTTCTGTAGTCTGGCAGCTGCAAAGGCTGGTTGCTTGGTGACGCTCTTAGCAGCACAAAGAGCTCTCAGCTGGGAGGCCAGGTCTGTTGGCCACAAACAGCTGGGATAATTTTATTTGTCTTTCTCTTGTTCTTGTTAATTGCAGGGAGCTGAATCAAAGTCAACATAATAGAAAAGGGAGCACCAGCAGATACTATTTAAGGCTTCTTTAACATCCACCTTTTTCTCCCTGAGTCAGGGAAGTGACAGCATGCACCAGAAGTAGCCTGTTATTTCAGAAATGTGGGAATAAAATCAAAAGGCATGATTTCCACTTCTGGTCAGGCAGGCTTTTACCAGGTCCTACATAAAAGCAACACATGAGACCAGGTTTTGGATTTATGAATCATTGTTCCTTAATCCAGTGTGTGACTACCTGCCTGTTCATTCTTTGTAATAATCATATGCTGCGCAGGTCACATCTATGAAATGGCTGTTAATGACTTTACTTCAGAAGGATGCACCGCTGCTCAGATTTTGTGCAAGATAAAAACAACGAATAAATTCCAGAGGTGGAAGCATTGCGATGTAATGATCTGGACAAACGCCTTGGTTTTATGAACTCCTGGTTTCTCACTTCTGCTCCTATTTAGGCTATGTCATCCTAAGGTAGTCGGTGTTTAATCTGATTTCTGCTCAGGGTCAGACTGGCTGGACCGTGGAGTAGCAGGACCTCTCAAGCCAGTGCCAGCATCAGTCACGTGTTGGATCTCGGTTTTATCAAGTGCTGAGCATGCCGACTCGGACGCATCAAAGCATTTAAGCACGTGAATAGCTCCCTGCAAGTTAGCTTGTGTGGAGGGGCTCTGCTGAGTTTGAGGAACAGTGTCAAGCAGTAACAGAGGAGAGGCAAGGAAACTGGCCATGCCTGAAGCTGGTCTGGTCTTATTAATACTATTAATAGTGACCAGTGACAATATTCCTAAATTAGTGAAGCTGTAAGCTCTGCTTTTGCAGGAATTTTTTCTTATTTCAGGTGTAAATCGTAATATATTGATTCTAGTCAGTTGTTAATTTTATGCTTTTGGTTAGTTTAATTATGCAAGGTGCTATTCAGTAACCAAAAAAGTAAACCCTAACACTGAGTATTTACAGCTCACTGATGAAATGCGCACTAACATGGATAAACTGATAGATGATTATACTAAAGGATATGCTGTTAAACTCAAGGCCAGAACGTGTTACTGGCTTGTGCATTTTTTTCCCTGATCAAAAGCCCTGAGGTACCAAGAAATAAAACTACCTTTTGAGAGTTTGGGCCACTCTGTCCCTAGGGCTAAAGTCAAAGAAGATTGAGGAATGTGAACTGAAGTGGAAATGCACTGCTTAACACAGCGCTAAATCTAGCATGCAGAGTTGCTGAGGGAACAGACTAAGTTGGTGTGATCTTCTGATCTGATTGTGAAAATGAGGACTCTGAATTTTAGTGCCTCACATTCACAAGCTGTAATAGTAGGTTTTACAGGAGACACTCTGGGTCTTTGGCCCTTTTTTTATGCCCACATGCCTGCACAGGGCCTTATTACATGAACCTTTTCAGTGACGGGACAGCAACCCAGGTGGTATTGCTTTGTTAAAAAACATGTGCTTGAGCTATAGTCTCTTTTTTGATCTGAAAACATTTTGTCACTCTAATCCAGGTACTTGTGGCATAGTTTTCATCCCTGAGCTGGTGCTTCCCAGATATTTTTGTGTGCATGGTATTTACATAGATTTTGTTGATTCCCAGTCTAATGGGTTTTATCATCACTTGCTTTCCAATTTACTACTTCAGACGTAAATGTATTGAGACAACAATCAGGGCAATCCTGTAGCTCATGCTTTAGGGTTTAGAGTAATCACTGAAGGGATCAAGAAGGAATTGGCCTCTCCAAGCAGCATCACGCAAAAAGATGTAAGTGCATTTGTGAGGGAGGAGTTCCCCTCTCTTCTGAAACGTCAGCTATTAGCCCCTCACAGAGGCTGCGCATCAGCCAGCATACACCGACCGATGAACTGATCCCCTGTGTCAAATCCGTATGTAAATGCAACAGCCTAATCCCCTTGCCCTAATAGGAATTTCACACCTTAATCCTTGCTATGTTCCGGGGCAAAGACATTCCTACTGGGCAGTTTGCCGAATGCATCCTATTTTGAGAAAACTCACTGTATATGAGTTTGTGGTAATAGGGAAACTGTAGTCTCCAATTGGTATGGAGGACTGAAGCATGTCACTAATAAAAGTGAAGGGATTATGTTCCTAAATTGTCAGTGGATTTCAGAGGATTTGCCACACCAAATGACACCATTAGCCTACCACGTCCTTCGTTTTGCCCCTGGCTCTGTGCGGCTCTCTTTGCTTTAGCTGGAAATGCTCCCTGGGCGATACAGTTGAGTCCATAGGAGCGGGGAGAAAAGGATCCCCTCCTGACCCCTGCAGCAATCCAGGTTATGCCTCGCAGCTTGGCACCGCTCATTGTGTGCTGGGCTTCCACTGCTGGAGTTGGAAGTGTCAATCAGTGCGTGTGGTGTCATTCTGGAGAAACCTGTAATTTACATTATCATGTAACCTCGGAGACGTATTAAAACGGCTGGAGTATAGCACACGGGGGGACCTAGGCAGTGCCTTGAACTCATCCTTTTCTATATAGGTATGTGTTAATCTTTCAGTCATGGATACGTATTTCTTAGCCAGCTGCAGAGCCTCATCCAAAGCTCACTGAAGTCTATGGAAGACTTCCACAGGCCATGACCTCAGCCTGATGGTCCAATGTATTCAGGGCCTTCTGTGACAAAGGGGAAGACCAGCACTGTTCCTTAATTGCCACCTCGGAAAAGAAGGATGCACCAGTGTGTTTCACGTCGCCGCTGAGTAGTTGCACGCAGAGGCTCCTTTTCTCAGACGGACCATGTTCGTATCTCTTGTATTCTTGGTTGTGAAGATAATTGCAGGTGCAAATCCTGCAACTAAATGTGCTGTTATTAAGCACCATTCCCACAGTCCATTTGCTAGCTGCCTCTTTATGCACGCACAGGCAGGGTGGATCTTAATCAGCTGTGGATTAACTGCTAACACAGAACACAATGTGTGCACAGCTTTACAAGCGACAGTGGTTAGCTGGCCGTTTGGAAGAAATCTGTGTACATGTGTCCTCTTATTTCCACTGCCAAAGCTTTTCCAAACCAGCCTTTTGTTTTAATTTATTTCTCACTGCAGAAGCTTGTTATTCCATGCCCTGCTCTCTTGTTGCAGCTCCAGTCCCTCTTGGCTGCTCTTTATTTGCGCCGTTGTTACTAGATGCTTCAGTTTGGACTTGCTTCTCACCGGTGCACAAATGAGGCTCTTCAACTCTCAGGCCTTTATGTCTATTCTCTGCAGAGTCCATTCTACTAGTGCCACCCTTTGAGCATTTGCATCCAAAATGCCAGCGCACTGAGTCAAATCTGCTACTACACAAGAGAGTCTGCACAAACTAAGCCTTGATTTATTTTTTTTTCGTCCCCCCCGCCCCCCCTAGGCCAGCTGGCTGTGGAAAGTTTCATTCTTTGTAACTCTAAATACTTGTGTTGTTTTTAATCAAATTTGACTGTAGCTCACTCAAGCATTTGTGGCTTTTCCTTAGGAATGATATCACTGTCCCAGCTAGCTCCTGAGGAGCAAGGACTGGAAAACCTACTTTATGACAAACTATAATTTAAGAGTCAGCAATGTCTGATGTAGCAAGAAATGCAGTTTTGCAGGGGAAGCTGTTACCCAGTTATTTAAATGCTTCTGTCATTTAGAATAAACCTATCTGTAATAGCAAAGGTCACAGCATCCCCAAGAGCTACTCCTTCTTCTCCCCC
>VZTL01005522.1:50028-68724 GCA_013400535.1 Scopus umbretta
TAATATCTCAGTGATAACTTTACATCGAGGGCCCTCACATTTGGGAGCTGCCCTCCCCAGTGGCCCAGCCATGCCTGAATCACTCAACATTGAAGAAAAGTCAGTAGTGCTCTTCATTCTTGTGTGTCCCTGGGCATGGTTGGGTGACTACAAAGATGGTAACTTTTCCCCTTACATAGAAGCAGATTTTTATTTTTTATATATATATATATATATATATATGTGCGCATACGTGTGTGGATTTTTAATTAGTTTGTGTAACTCTGCCCTGAAGTGTGTTGGGAAGAGGATGCATTTTGTACTGCTAAAAATAAATACAGATGAAATTTGTATATTAGATTTCTCTTAGGGAAACAGGCTAAAATTCATGTGTTAAATTTGAGCGCAAAAAGATAAATGGAATTTGATTAAAAAAACATAACTCTGCAAGTATATTGCTTTTAATGATTTTGATACATTCATGGAGCATTTTTCAGATGCTTTAAATCCTAACATAAGTCATTAATGCCAGTAGCGATTTCTGTAGATAGTGAAGCACTTCCTTATAGGAATTAATTTGACAGCATAGCAACTTAAATAGCTGCTTTAACCTCCCATCCTTGAAGATCTGATGGTGAAACCATTTCATCATTTCCTCTGTAATATTGTAAGATTATATTGTATGTTCTTTCAAGATGTGAAATTATTTTTGTGTACATGTACATAAGTGTATAAACATACATACACATGTACAGCTCTGCAGACATGCACTTTTACCTATTTTCAGGTAGCTTTTTATACGATTAGCTTGGGATGTGGAATGAGACAGCTGAATCATCTGACTATGCGATATATTCTTCTTGCAGCTAGGAGACTTCTTTCAAACAACATGTTGGAAATACTGTACTTCACAAATGTTCATGGTTTCCATCGCCTAATTTTTCAGAGTATGGTGTGCTTCTGGCAATGGCCAGCCCATGAGGCAGTCTCTTATGTCAGAAAAAGGTTGTTGGTGAGCTTAGGTTTATCTTTTGTGCAACTATGCAGGAGGACTGTGGGTGAAAGTAAAAGTTACATGACATGGTTTATATCGGTAGAGTGGCCATAGACGTTACATCTAGAAAAGCTGAATGGTGTAAGTTCGTAGGAATGGCTTGAGCAGAGCTGGGAAGACATAGTATGGAGTCACTCTTGTTAAAAGGGAGAACACATGGGCTGAGAAACCCAGGAAGAGAGAACTAAACTGGAAGTAGTACATAGCAAGAATAGGAGGCTGGAAAGATCAGTCCCTCCTAGGGACAGGAGAGAATCGCACAAGTCACAAACATGCACACAGGGCTATATGTAATCATGGGTTATTAGGTACCATTGCAAAAGCAAAATGCTAGAGGAATTGTACAAAAAGTGCAATAAAATATGTATTAACATGATGAAATATGTATTGGAATGAATACTAAGAGGGATAAGCATGACTCAACTGAAACAAGTCTGGCAGGCTGTAACTTTGGCTTATGGAGAAGCCCCATTGCATGTTAGCCCAGTGCAGATGTTGGAGAGCTTCCACGCTGTGTCTTATTGCACAAAACACTCCTTCTCTATATTGAAACTATGCTTTAAAGGGGAATTTAGCACCTTTTGATTTCCCCTTCAAAAGGAGGGCAGGCAGAGAGCTGTCACGGCCTCCTGGGGAAGGACAAAGTGCGGATGCAGGCTTCAAGCCACAGGGGTGTCCAGTCTGCAAGTGAAGTATGCTGCATGCGTGCACATAGTGATAGTCTTTTCTATGACAGTCTCTTACAGGAAGGAGAGAGGAAACATGAACTATTTTCTGTAACTCATTGCTATTCCAACACATTGAGAGAACACTGTAGAAGAATAAGGCAGACCCCCATAGGAGAAGCCCTGGGCCCAGTTCTACCCTGATTCATGTCATCTTCAGTTTTGCCAAAGGCACTAGAGTTGCACAGGACATAACAGAGGCAATAACTTAGGATCCTGCAAGACCCTGCAATTCTGGGAGCGCAATGCAACTCTAATGCCAAGGTCTCGTATTACCAATTCTTCAGCATGCTAAGGCTTGCAAAGGTCTCTAGCACAGTGGCCATAGTGATTCAGAGGACACAGAGCTTTGAATACATCTCCACCAAGCAAGATCTCTTTGGGAGGAATGAAACTCCAAGGCTCCTGTGGTCATGTTTCTTAGTAGCTGTTTATAGTTTGGGCTATAATCCTATAGTAAGTATTACTATTAATCATATCACTATCATATTCCTGCAAAGCATCAGGGAAGGCTTTCCAGACAGATTAATCACTAATGAATTTGTAATCTGGCTTTGATCACTCATTCCTTTTGAATGCTGGTAGGTGGAGTTTACACGCCAAGATTTTCTGTATAATGAAGATACTGCCTCTAAGGATCCTTCGGAATTAATTTTTCAAATTTGGATCTAATATGCATGCTGGGCAGCTCACATAGTTGTTTTTCTCCTGATTTAACATTGAAAAGAAGGGACTTTGGCAAATTGTACAGATAGGCAGGCCTCCACACGCTTCTACTGAAATAAAAAGCAACATTCTCCCTGATTTGGAGAAAGCTGGAGCAGACAGGTAGAGAAGTACTTGCAATCATGAAGGCAGATGGAGGGTTATCAAAGGAGTCTGAGCAAATGGCTCTTGAAAGTGACTGACAAAAGTTCAATCTCTAATCCTTCCACACTGTGGTTTACAGCACTGAAACCTTTTGCAATGTCAGCAACATCTGACATCAAATATCAAGCACTTAGGGTCAGCTTTAACACAGCAAACTATAATTCTCATTTCTGGTGAGGCATAAATGTCAGAATACTATCTGCACAATAGCCAAAGGCTGTGTAAATTGTAATTAAAAGCATTTAATTTAAGTTAATCTTCATTAGGAGCATAATCATGTCCGCACACAAATTGCTTCAATATAATTGTCACAGTTGTAAATAACTAGTTATATTAACCAGCTTTTCTTCAGAATAAACTAGCTAAGAGATTATCAACGGTTTTAGAGCAAAAGCAGAGGGTGTCTGTCAGTGTATCTGACACGTGCATGTCTGGAATTAGACCAAACTCGCCACCCTTGTCCCTGCAGGTGCTGCAGAGTGGTACCAGCTCACACATCTCCCCTGGCTCCAGATCAGCTCTTGTGCACAGATGAGAGGATATGGTCTTGGAACTTCAGTAATTTATTAGAACTTGGTTGTAGAGAAGCAGAGCAAAAGGTCCTCCCTCCCACAAACATATCAAACTTGGTTGTCCAAAGGGTGTTTTAGTCTACAATGGCACTGGCTTCAGCCTTGTCCCTGTCTTGTAGGCATGAGAGTATATGGGAAAAGTCTACCTTCCATAAAGTTGTCACTTTCTAATCAGATTATCAGTGAAATGCATATATGGACCTTGCTGTCCTGGTGCCCACGGGAGAACTGCACATTGCAGAAGCCTGGAGCTATATGCTATCAGCAATGTTCCTCTGGTGGAGACGGGCCGAAGTCTTCCACTGGTCAAGTGGTAGCTACCAATAGATTACTGTAATTCTTTCCTTCAGGTCTCTTGATTGCTGTGGGGATTTAGGGCCTGATCCAACACACGTTGAAGTCAATAGCGAATTTTTCCCACTGAGCTCTGTGTGATCAGAATCACATCTGCTATAGAGGAGTGAAGAATGTAATAGATGTTGGATTCTGCTGAGAGCAACCTGACCTGAATCCAAAGAGGTTGAGAGTAGCTACTGCAAGAATTAGCTCAGAAAAGGAATGATTTAGTCTTCTTCACTGCCTCAGGAAACAATGCCATGAATGCACCTAAGAAATCAAATAGCACTTGGGAGGTGAGTAAAAATAGTCTTATAAGTGGACATGAATGCTTGAAATTAATGTCCTAACAACATAGTTTAAAAGTAGAAGGAGCTTTTAACTGTTGTCAGTGCTCTTCCCAAATAATCTGCACTGTTACTGCTAATTGGCATAAATCTTGCTTATAATACCCATAGCACAGATTTGCACAGAATCCATTGCTAATCCTATAAACTGGTGAGTTTGATAAAGTGGGTTGCTCTGGGCATTGCTAATTTTATTTTCATGCTTCCACTTGCTATCATTCATTAACCCCCAAATGGCAAGCTGGTCTGTATACACAAACAAGAGAGCAATAGTCATCTTATTAGTGGCTCTAACCATGAGTGGGAAACGACAATAAAATGAATACATATACAATTTAAATAGGATGCCTTTTCTTGTGTGTTGGTATGATGCTGCCTGCTAAAAAAAGGACCAGATTCTCATCAGCACGTGCAAAATTAAATCTAGTACAGGGATATTCTATATTGAATGATGTTATTTTTCACATGGCTTACTACTATATCCTTGGCACCATAATACGTAATACTACCGCTCTTTGTATCTCATTGTCTTACTCATTTTAAAGTATGTATGTCACACTGTTTAAATTCTGCACCACATACAGTTATTAGTGCAGCTATCAAGCATTGATAGCCTATCTAGGGCTCAAACGTGCCCATGTGTCTCATTAGGTATAGTACTAGCCCGGTTCAAATACCAAATTCTTGCATTAGCGTGGATGAGACATCCCGCGTCAGTATGAGAGGAGATGTGAAGGACCGAATAAGCACCCCTAGGGCCTCTTCAGACACGTCGTTTAAGGCAGAATCGGAGTGTAGGACTAGAGCACAGTGGAAAGGCTTACAATATTGATGCTTTATTTTTAATTCAATATAGGTGAGCTGGGCACCTTAAAGAGGATTACAAAAGCAAAGGCTCAGGCCTAAGGCTTCCCAGATTTCCATTTGCATCCTGAAGAGAAGAAAAATCTGTTCAGGAAAAGACTGGAAACTTTATCTGCCAACCACTGGCCTAAATTTTACATCTACTAGCCAGAATAACATAAAAATCCCCTTTTTCTTATGAGTCAATCTCGTATTGTGATATAATGCTTACTTATATGAACACCTGGTAGTCCTTAAATAACTGTATACTGATACAGTCTGGATTTGCTTCCAGTGAAGGAAGTTTGGATGCAAAATAGCATCTCACTAAACTAGTAGTAACCAGAAGAGTTTGGTTTGCGTACAAGTACCAGGAAGCTCTGCATTGGAGAGCTGCCCACTGCTCTCCCAGTAACCCACAGCTCCCGAGCAGCACGGTCCTGTGCTTGGTAAGAGCCCCGTGCAAAACACGCTGTGTGTGCCCAAACAGTGCTTTCCATGGTCAGAGCTCAAGCGAATAAAACTGTGACTTAGTGCATCACACTAGAGGTACAGTGGCTGGATCTACAGAACCAGATCAGGTAACTAGGGAAAACAGGCAGCATACTTCTCAGTAAAACTGTTTACACAGAAGTCAGCTTGGGTAAGAGAATTTAATACTTGCCTAGGTGTTACAAAGAAATGAGAAGCAATCGCAGAGAAAAATATACCATTCATTATGTAAGGCTAATTTTCTTCTAGGCAGCCAGAGCTAGTTTTTCCTTTTATCCAAGAAAGCTGCCTTGGAACAAAAACAATACAATGGTGTGGATTATGTAGTCTCTTGAGGAAGGAAACAAAATATTTAGCCTGGACTCCAAAGGAAAAACAGTGTCAAGTTTTTAAAATTGCTTCAGCGTGTTTGAGTTCAAGACAGCACAGCAAAAGCAAAATGCTTGTTAAATCATTCTAGTGTGCAAGTATCATGGTAGATTTGATGTTCCAAGAATTGACTGCACCAGCATGCTAATTGTCAGGATATGATTTTTTAAATTTTTTTTTAAAGGATGTACATGTGTTGCCTTATTTGGTCACAGATGCTTTACTGCCTTGTGGTACAGAGGAAAAAATAAGGGAAAGAAAAAGGGTGGTTGGTTTAGTACAGTGACATTTTAGTGAACTCTAGCACCACATTCCCCATGGAAATATATATTCTGGACTGAATAGTATTCCTTCAGAGACAGCAAAGAAATTATAGCATCGGTCTTACTATGGTTACCTTTCTCCACTTACTCCTACTATTGCATGCTTCAGAGATGCTGTGTTTCTATAGTTCTTATTGAATCCAACTGGAATTGCAGACATTCAACATTTGGTAAAAAAGCTCAGCCCGCACTGTCTGCACTAGATGTTTATTAGAGTGCTGGAGTAAATTGAAAGCATACCACTGTGGGTATTGAGATGATCTCCACAGGAGAGGCTGATATTGCTGGATTACCTGTCAAAAATGATCTGAGATGAAAGGGGAAGGGAGCAAAGGGAAGCTATAAAACATATGAGGGGAAAAAAAAAAAAATGCAAAGTTTTAGAAGTGCTGTCAGTATAGTCAGGGGGTAAAGTCAGATTGATGCTTTGTATAATTCTTTTAACTTCAGTAGGTTTGTACTGGGAGGCTTGTATGCCGATACAGATTTGGCCCTTTTGTTTACATTTCTTTTTATAACTGTATGTTCAGTCTTTATGCAGTGTCTACATATGTGCTTATGTATGAGCAGCATTTCTGCCATGAGCAGACAGCCTTGTTTCTTTCTTGGCATCCACAACAAAATTTGAAAAAAACCACAGCAACAAAACAAACAAAACACCCGCATTTTTTAACCGATATTAAGGTATCAGCTTTGCCGCACCTACCAAAGGGAAGTTAACATCCTTTTGTTTTAACTGTAGTTGGAAAATTACTGATCTCCACAGTCACAATGAGGACTCAGGATTGGTGCTTCGACCCAGGGTTGTTGGGTGTATAAGTGAGATCAGAAGCAGACTCAAAATCCGCAAGGAACAAGAAATTCTTTCTTTTCTGCAGAGGTGAGGGTCATCAGGAAGGGTCGGGGGGAGGAAAGAATCTACAGTATCTGCCCCTGGAAAGGTGAAGACTACTGCAAGGTGCTATCTGTGCTCATTATTGTCTCACACCAGAGAATGAACAGCTCAGTCCGGTTCCTGTTAGTGTCAGAGGCAGCCAAGAGAAGCCCTGTGTGGGCAGATGCCAGGCTCGTGTTCTTCACACCAGCAGAAAGGATCCATTTATCATGGAAACGACACAGTTAATCTAGAGGGGAGAGGGCTGGGCAAGAGATGGAGAGTGAAGGATAGGTGAGGAGCTGATGAATTCATTCAGCAACAGAGAAAGGAGGAAAAAAATCTAGATGTGTTCTTTCTGTGGTTCAAATAAGAGAAGCAGTACCCAATTATCCCGGAGACGGTGCACAAAGGGAATGTAAATGTGTACAACCATCTGCAGCTGGCTGATCTGTGAGTTCATATAGTCACCTCTGCACCTGTAGAAGTGGAATTTGCTATTTCTTAGAGATTGGGAAAGAAACAGATACAGTTCTGCTTGTAAGTCTCTGGCTGTCTCCTGTTTCTCTTATCATATATCTCTTGGGGGAATCTCATAGCAATTAGTTTCTAATTGCTTCAGTAGTCTACAACTCATTTTATGAGAAATGCCATCCAATTATAATGGTTCTTGCATGTTTCACAGAAGCAGAAATTAATCGCATCATAATTTTTAAAACTCCTTTCTGTTCCCTCTTCTTCCATCACATAATACTTTATATTTCAAACAGAAAGGCAAAATATTAAAAAGGAATTTTTTTTTTTTTTAAATCAAGTACTCTTCTGCCACCACCAATGGCAAAGATTCACCCGGGTTATATATACATTTATTATAATGATGTAATTTGAATGATACTCCCAAAATTAGTGTGGCCCCTTTAATACCTCTCCCAGGTGCTATTTAGTTGGGTCAAGAAGACTTTAACCTTCTGCCTTTTGGAATCCCCCTAGTAAATCAACTGCATCTTGGGATCATCTCCAAATGAAATTTGCTTGCTACACAGCAGCAAGGAGACGTGATAGGATTATAAAACAGGACTATTTTTCACTGCAGAAATGCTTGAACTCACTCCAGACAATTATGCAGCCTGCCATTTTACACATCATCTATTTCAGTATTCCTGCATCAATTATTCCATTAACATTACTGCATACTAAGCTAGAACTTGTCATTGGTCCTGTAGACATGGAAGGGATGGGATATGTTTCAAATTAAAAAAAAAAAAAGAAAAAAGAAAAAAAGAAAAGGAAAAAAAAAGGCATTTCCATGTGAGAGACTCTGGGACATTCATTTCAGCAGCCTCGCTGCATGTTCTGTACAAAGTATTTTTATCTCACAGCCTGCTTAACATTGTTAATTTCTACCCTAATATGGTTTAGCTCAGGACATAATGCTGAATTTTCCATTACTCTGTTAGCTGTCAGCTGAATCAAAAAGGCCTGTTAATTAGAAAAAAATTAATAGCATTATTCTGAGATTAACAGAAATTAGGGTGAAAGCAAAATTGTTCCGATAGGGAGGGCATATGCATTTGCTGTAAATTCAGGAAATCTCCCAAAACACAAAGAACATGTTCAGAATTATAATTAAGGAAGAAATCTTAACTCTCTGAAAGAACAGCTTGATTGCAATTGTTCCTTTCCTTTAGATTTAATGTAGCATCTGTTACAATTTCATTTTTAAAGGACACCTTTTCTTAATTCCCATTAATCTCCAGAATTAACAGTGTAATAAAGATCCTTGCAAACATTGAAATTTAACTAGTCAAAATGCTTTTAGGAGCCTTTACAGAATATTTTAGCAATTGAGCAACAGCTTTGATGCTATGAGTGGGGTGAAATGCAAAGCCAGTGTTAATTAGATACAGAACCAGTTGCATCTTCTCCTCTTCTTCAAGAATTAGGCTGAGTTGGATCCATAGGCTGCAAATGAAGTTACGCTGTTGGACGACAGGACGGTTTGTTCTTTGTCACGTTTGGAGATGCGTATTAGGAAGGATGACTTGAAGGTTGAATACTTCATACTTGTGGCTTTTTTCCATTAAAGTTGACAGCATGAAGTAAAAATGTTAGCTTTCTGGCATCTCCTTTGATAAGAAGGTGTTTTGGATTTTGCAGTTGTTGAACGAAACAGAGGGGTGCCTGTACAAAATATGAGCTCAGGGACACATCCAAGAATTAATTAATAGAAGACGTATCTTTAGATATGATAAAAATAGCAGAGGTGTTTGAAAGGCTTTGCAGTTGGAGACCTAGACCTTGAATAAAACCAGTGCAGGCTGAGATACAAATATGTGCATAAGCTGAATTGACAGAATAAGCTCGTCTGGTCAGAAAAGGTTTTTAATTACAACTGAGTTTCCCCAGGAAAAACAGTGATAATACATCGCCATAATCCTAATGAATATATGCTGTCTACTGCAAATGCCAAGGAAGACAAGGTTATCCGTAGTGAAGTGTGTTATTGCGCTGCTGTGCTAGGGGAGACACAGCCAGTTGGAAACGTGCTGCCTTCAAAGTCAGCGCTGATGCCTGACTTAAACTGAAGTGTCCTCAAGCTCTCCTGATGCACTAATAATAATGGCATGTCTGACACTGATTTTTCCCTAGCACTTATTTTGGAAGGAAGTTACTGATGTCAGCAGGACTCATGACAGTGTCGAATAACTACACTTCTTAAAGAAAGGCTGCCTCAGTGAGTAAAACACATCCACTTGTTATATGGAAACCAAATCTGTTCATATTTAATATTACTTCCTTTGTCACTCCAGGTGATTATCAAAACCAGAATTTCATCTCTTATGTCTCTTTACACCACATCACAAAGAGGCTGTAGGAACAAATCCTGCTCTTTTGTATAACTGTAATCCTCTTCATTTTGCCAGAACTTTATTCTGCTCGAAAGCACCGTGCAGGCATGCTGCCCTCTGCTTCCGTGGCTACATGCTGGGCAGAGGTTAGGCAGAATGGGTGGGCTGCAAGAGACTGGACAGTGGACTTATCCCTGGAAAACGGAGATGCATGAATAAATCAGTTATGTCCCCATGTGAGGGTTCATCTTTGGCCACTGCTACTGCTGTACTGGGCTGAAGTCGATAACCATACCCAGGTGGATGAAAGTACAAAGGGACCTTTTTGGTAGCTGGCCAGTGTACTGTCCTTTGAAATGTTTGGGCTGAGAATTAAGTTCTTGATTCATCTGACCATGAAGTAATTAAGATATGCACAATAGGATCAGCAACAGCTATACGTTTTAGGAGCTTGTTGCTGGAAATCCCATTAAGTGGAAATTCCAGCCTATTCGTTCTTAAGCCTGACCTTGAGTACGTTGATAGGTTGCCTGTGTCCCTACTTTCAAGGCTCCCATTTCAAGTAGTGTTGCTTGACCTTGGCCATGCTACTTGCCATGGAGTCACGCTACTTCCAAAGTCTCTGATGCTCTTTTGTAGTCTAGAACTACTGTTCCCTCTCAGGAGTGACAAGTGGGGACAATTAGGAAGAAGAGTTTGACAGTTCTCTGAATTCTTAAGTGCTGCCTGTTTTGTGGCAATTTGTGCTGGAAATCTGTCCTTTCATAGTCTTAACCTAGAATTTTTGGTTTTGTGGTTTCCTGACTGGCAAAAGGGTAATCTTTTACATGTTGGTGTTGATGGCTGTGCTGTGTATGTCCCGAAACTGCACAGCACATTTATCCTCAGCCTAATACCCTCATGAATGCAAAAGCAAGCCTTTCTTCTAGGTAAAAAGAATCAACAGCCTGAATATCTGTTTCATAGTCCTCTCCATATGTATGGGGAATGGGGATAACAAACTAACCTTTCTTCCAGAGGCTAACTGGATTTCACACAGTTTGGAAGCACCACTAATTCACCAGATATATTCAGTTCAGCTTTAACATTCCTACTGGGTAGCTTGACCTTCCTCACCCTTGCTTTTTCTTCTATTCTATTTCAAACCTATCCATTTCCAATACTTAAATAAACAGGCACCTTGGGCTGCAGCCCTTTTGAGAGCAGTGTTTCTTCATGCATGAAGTCTTACAGGCTGCTGTGCACATACATGCATGAATATTTCTTATTTCTTATTCTTTTTCTTATTCCACTTAAATAAGCATCACAAATGCTTATTATAGAAATAATGCATATTGGTCAGAAGCTGGTGTCCCTACTGTGGTTTAGTCCCATTGTAACAAAATAGTCTAAATGGACATAAAGCACTCATAATCAACCTACTGTAGTTATACAACCTAATTAAGAGATTCTGTATTTTTCATCCATAAAAAGGTATAAAAATTCCCTCATGCATCAAAGAAAACACTTGATCGTGCTGACTTCCCCAGAATTTTCTCTTCTGAAGGTGAGAAAGGAAGGAAAAAATCTCTACAGAAGAGTGGAATTTAATTGTATAAATCAAACTGTGTAGGCTTAAATGTAAGCCATGGCTCTCCATGAATACAAGAAAAAGTTGAGATCACTGAATAATGTTTTAAGAATGGAAATCTCACTGCATGTTTCTATTGAGAGGTTTAAATTATGGGCCCTGAAACCTAATGGTAGAGATGATTGTTCTTACCCTTCATGGTGGCTCACTGCAAACACAGCAGTGAGGGGACAGCACGACCGTGGTCTTGCCAGATGTCCATGTGGATGTTTGGTGGCATAGGAGAGCAGAGATGGAAGAGCAGATGGCGGAGTCCCCTTCCGTTACTGCTGGTAGCTCAGAGAAAGGCTCTCCCAAGTGCAATTGCACATTCTTCTATGGCATGGTCTGGGCATGCAGGAGTGCTCCTGATCCATTTTTGCATGTCAACATCCGTGCTTTTTCTGCTCATCCTTCTATTGCTTACCCATGTTAAGCAGTATTTTTTCATAAAAGCGGATAAGTAATTCTCTTTCTGTGAATGCAAATGTGGAATCTATTGAGTGGGTGTGTGCATACTTTAAAGAAATAATTGAATCCAAACATCTCTTCTTTTTAAATGCAGGAAACCAGAATCTAATAAAATGTAAATCAATTCAGTGTCTGCTTTGGGCTTGCAGTCTTCAGACTGTTAAAATGTATTAAGTGCTGTGCATTCCAATATCAATATCTTTATTTTCCATCATATCCCCTTAACCCCTTAAGTCTTCTGAAATCTTTTTCTTTCTGGACATGTGGTGAAGAGCTTGTCAGAGAAGAGAAAGCAGTTCATTTAAAGTCTACTCTGTTCATTAATTCCTGCTAGTCCGGTGCAGGACCTTGCTGAGTCTTCCTGTGGACAAGTCTGTATGTGTTTGGTTTCTGTACCATTCTTTATTGATTGCAAACACCCAGCTGATTAATTGTAAAGCACAGTTGCCTTTGTGATTTAGGACTTTGGCGTCTCAGACCTGAAATAAACATACCACTGCCAATTTGACTTGGGGTACAGGTATTGGAGTATAAATAAGTCCATCAGATTTATGGTTTGAGTTAAAACAGAATTTAAACTCATTTTAGTTACATTCTCAGCTCCATTAACTTTCAGTGCCTGTCTAGCTGCTAGTCTGACTTCCTTAGCTCCATCTAGCATCTAGTGCTGAAAGAGAAAGGACATGAGCAGGCATCTAAAATATGTTAATTGTCTTTAGCTAACAGATGGTTGGATGTGTTCAATTCTGTAGTAATTATCAAAGCAACTTAGAAAATAAGACTTATCCTAAGACCTGTGCAGAGTCAAGCAGTTGGTTAAAGATGACAGTCCCCAAGATGGAAGACGTTCAGCCCTGAGGTTGAACCTGTGGTGGTGTTATTCCAAATCTCCTTTGCCAGACCTCTGCTGGCCATGGAGGCACAAGTCTTTCCTCATCCCATAAGGAAGAGGCAGAAAGTCTGGAAGCAGGACTGTGTACATAAATCACTGTTCTGAATAATCACTAGCTACAGTGTCGGATCGTTTATCATTCAGCCTCACCTGGCTCCATCAGCTAAAAATAGGAACCTCCGATAAAGACATTTCTCAAAAAGGTGAAGAAGACAGTTCAGTTAACCCTTCTGGTGATGTATTCCTCTTCAGAGACGTACTCTGTCATCTTCCTGGCAAACAGCGATGGCCCATCCAGGCTACCGGTGGCCTCCTGCTAAAGTGGCAGCCACAGGAGCTGCAGAGCTCGATCCAACGGCGAAAGCAACCAAAATGTGGCTGGCGCCTATGTTACTGCTGTGACGACGCTCGTACTTGTAGCTGTAGAGAGTGACAGTGAGGGCAACCCATTAGCCATGCAGACACGGCCAACTCTGTCCTTCTGCAGATTATGAAAGGGAACAAAAGGAGCTGGTTAATTGTAACGCCCTTTTAAAGCACAGGAAGTTCTGCGCTGGTAGGTGATTCAACTAAGGCTTAAGTCAACTTAATTCAACTGAAGGCTTAAGTCTTCAGGCTTTTGATTTCTAATTCTTTTTATTTATTTTATTTATTAATGAATGACAATTTTTAAATACTGCTGCTGCCGCCTGGAGGATTGTAGAAATAGCCAGTTATTCACAGCTGTGCAGGTATATGTCGTGCATATTTACAGCTCCTTTTCCAGGTGAACTCAAAACATCTGTAGCATCACAGATACTTCAGCTAACTGTTAGCTCACATCCAGAGAGATGCTTGAAGCAAGCTTCTTTTTGTCAAAATCCTGAAAAATGCTTAGTTCTACAACTACTGTATTAAAATGAATGAGAAGGCTCAGCATCTCTCAGAAGGCCGTAGTTTTCCTTTCTGCAATTAAAATTGCTGCAGCAGACACTAATGGACTGTCACTGCAGAAATCCCCTCTTGGAAATCCTAGCTATATTGTCCTCTCAGGGAAGGTTTTTCTAATATAGGCAGAGTAGGATTTCATTTAATGACAAAAGAAACCGCACTTAATGAAAACCTAAGGAATTGCAAACAGTTCTGCACTCCCTAAAACCTCTGTTAATCTCTACCAACTTCTACTTCTTATGTAATACACATTATAAAGTTTTTTAAAAATCAAACCTTGACACAAAGAAAAATGGTGCCATCAAATCTATTAGAAATAATTACTTTGTAAGAAATAAATATGTGCCTCATTGACTGGAGTGTGAAGATTTAATATCCTTCATTGGAACTGCTTAAGCTACAGGAATTGGAGAGAAAACATTTCATGCAGTATGATCCTTTTTAAGTCAATATTGTCTTTTTAATCCGGAATTTCAAATTAAATATTATCCTCCTTTAAACAAAGGCATGCACATGTATCTTGGAAATCAATGCTATTTATCCTGTCTACTGTAATTATATATGCAAGTTTAATTCTTCTTATAAATAAAAAAGTTTGTAGACTTAAAATTGCAAAAAGACAATATCTTACTGATTTGATGGTTTCCAGTGTCATTGCTAAGGGTGCATGATAACAGCCACCAAGAAAATCACCATTTTCAGGTAGCAGCATAGGTCCTTGCACTAGCAGGCTACTATCGGTTTTTGTCTTGTGCTTTAATAAATTCATAGCTAAGAGCAAAATGCAGCATTTAAAAACAATGATTTTCTGGTTATCAGCTGGGGTAAATTTTGGTTGATGTGAACTTTCTTTCAGGGTTTTCATGGTGTTCCAGACTAATTATTGGATATAATTAGAATAGTTGATTAGAGTAAGCTAAAGCAGTACATATATTTTCAAAACTGTCCAGACTGCTTGGGGGGAGACTTGTACTTTTTTCTTTTTTTTTAACTGAGAAAACATGAGAAAAAAGACATTTGAAGAATGGAGATAAGAAGACTTATAAGGTTATTCTGGAGTCACTAAAAACCCCTAAAACAATTAGCGCAGGGTAGAGGTTTGGCCTTGCTTGTCAAGAACAACCCTGAAATGTTCCATAGCGGCTGATAGGGTCTGGAACCAGCTATCCCAGCAGAGCAGCCCATGGGCCTGCTTCCCAGCTTGTGTCCTCTTTAGCTTCACGTCCTTCAGGGTTGAGCATATCTAGGACTTTCTCCTGGTGTTTTTCTTTTTCTGTGCATCCCTTAGGCAAGCTGGCGCTGGTGCTGTAAGATCCAGCACTTAAGTCGCACGTTTTCACAAAGAAACTTTACTCCAGAGACCTTATGTAGACAGAATACATATGGGGCATGTTTCAGGGACATGCAGTAATGATCAAGGATTTAAGTTTAATAAACAAAAGGTAAATAGAAAATACCACACACATGGTGAACATAAGCAACATAGCTAATACTGCATAATATGTGACACCTGTTATTTCCTGAATTTTGCAATGTTTTGCACTGTTTAATGAGAGTGGGGTTGTTTTTTGGTTGTCTTTTCTACCATGTTGTGGTGAGTTCTTAATAGTGGAGGTTACAGCAGGAAACAAAAAGGAACAAATAAAGCAAATACAGAAGTTATTGTTTCCTGAATATTAGGAGCTCAACAAGTAGGTTATCTCATTTCTTTACCAGCCTCCATTACTCATCCAGCCAGCTGTTCATAATTATAAAATATGCACAAAAACCTACTATCTGAAGGGACAAGAATGCAGCAAAATGAATTGCAAGTATCTCTGCTTGATGTGTAATCAGTTTTCTATCCTTGTGCATGCTGTATTTTTCCATCACTTTTGGACCCTTGATCTGAAGGCTTTCCTGGTTGCCTGAACTTTCTTTTTGCTTGTGGTGGTTGGGGGGAGTTCAAGGGCAAAATACACACTTCAACTTATGACCTGAAGACAGTAAAAGCACCTGTGGATTCCTTCTGATTTCTTCTAAAAGGCTGGGAAATCCTGAACCCTTACGTTGTGATCTAGCTTTGCACTATGTGTAACTGCGCAGTGGTTTCTGTACTGAGCTAAGCAACTCATGAGTCTTTTTCATGGCACAAGTATAGTACTTAGCATTCAAATGGGATCTTGTGTATTGAGCCAAACCCAATTATTTGCAAATGAATCAGTGCCAGCATCCTCAGGGGGAGAACTGTAATACCAAGTGCTGGTTTGAAATGTCATCTTTTCTGTGGGAGGATTCTCTGTAGGTAACATGTTAACTACTTTCAACCTAATTTTAGGCAAACAGAAATTGGAATTCACTGAAGTTTGCAAAGAAAATTCTATCTTCGATCAAAGCCATGGCAGATTTCAGCTTGTTCCATTTTGAAAGTCATGCCGATGTGAAAAGCAAGATTTTCACTAATGTTTGGCATCTTAACCAGAGCTGGCATTCTTAGACAGTGCTTTAATTATACATTATATTAACCAGTGTGAAATACTGAGCCTTATTAAGATAGCCAAAAGCCTTCCTTATAGTTGATTTGTTAGAGCTTGAAATTAACTTTTCACAGTCCAGCACAAATGGATCAGTAGATATGGAAATTCAGCTCTTTCTACAGTAAGTTTCCCCATGGTTCTCTCCAGTGCTCTCTCCAGTTCCCTTGCAACGTATCCACCCTCTGTAAAGACCCCAGTGCCCAGACATGCCAAAAGACTGGGGATCAGCTGCCAGTCTGATACCTCCATTACATATATCAGCGCCAATCTTGCGGTTGCTTGGAATGATCTCCTGAAAAAATGGAACTTTAAAAAATCACCTTTACCCTGGGCTCACCGGGGTGCTCAGATGTGTGGCTGGTAGGCTGCAGCAGGCTGGCTGATGCTGGAGATGTTCCACTCTGGTGTGTTTGCAGATAAGCGTTTTTTCTTCTCCCGACACAGTACTTAGTATATGGCTGGGATGTCAGGAGATCAGGCTGAAGTTCTAGACAAAGTCAATTGGATGGAGGTACTTTGTCGTCCCTCTAGCCCTTGGAGGCAGGTGCTGTGCTGAATACTTGCCTCTTGAATAGCTACACAAAGGCTTTGAAGTTGGGCCTACCAACACTTTCTCAGTGTTTTTGTGCTCTTCAAAATAAGTGTTATTTTCCACTTCATGTGAGATTTCAAAGCATCTTCTGAAGATGGAAGAGCATCATCTTTCTTTGCCTCAGAAGAGCACCTATCAGCTTGCCAGGAGCCTGAATAAAAGGCAATTTTCTACAAGGTACAGATGGCAAGCCTGGGTTTTTATGGATCTCTCCAAAGAGCAACGATGTGCACATTTTCCACTAGCTGTTGCACTGAGATGATTTGGAGATTAACTTTAGGTACATGGAGATAACACAATAGCATTATTGTGAGTTACTGTGTGATTACCACTGGTTCCAGTGGAGTTACCATTGGCATAGTTATCTTGCTGTTGCTGTGTAATCACATTAATTATTTCATAGGTAACTGTGTAAAGATCTGAATGGCTAATTATTCATACTGCAACACCTAGAAAAGTGGATGCTGCACGGTCACCAGCAATACTGTCCTGGCTGGTATAAAAGATACACAGCGGTGCTCTCAGCTTTGCTGGCCAACCCCCTGCACAAGTGGGGAAGGCAAGTGGTTCTAAGGTCTCCTGCCCCTAAGTACCTGCAGGTACAAAGGTATTACCCGTTTGAAGTGCTAATGGTGTTCAGTGGAGACACCTTCTGTAGGAATCTCTTGCTTTTCAGCCTTTCTTGATATTCCCACTCAAATGAGCAAAGCCGCAAGTGTCCTCAGCAGACATCTGGAGTCTGCACTCCCACACTTGTGGCTGCCGCACACCTCCCCTCCCCTGGCTTGTGCCTTTTCCACTCAGTAACCACCTATCCCACCGCTCGGCCTTCTGTGGGATGAGCAGCTGTGCAGTGAGGAATGGTGCTTTATCATCTCATGTCTGGGTGGCAAAAGCAGGGAGAAGGAGACGCAACATGTGGAGTAAATCCATAGATTTAAATGATGCTTCGGTGGAAAGGATGTCCAACAATACTTTGGGCCTCTCAGTGACACAGACAAACCTTTTGGCTTTAGAAACTATCACCAAAGATTGCCTGCTCAGGAAAAGTCACATTTCTGCACCTGTGCTGCGCCCAGCAGCTCTTTGCCTTCTTAGCGGTTCTTTGAGTTTTTAGGCTGTGTTGGGGCTAAGATGCTCATCAGCATGGGCAGTGGTGTCCCAGCCTTGCCTACCAACGTGGCGTGGGGGGCACCCCTGCCTCTTATTTTAGAAGGAGCTCAGGAATGCCCGTGTCATTCATTAGGGTGACTAATGTATTCTGTCAGCTCCTGAATAGAATGGAAATGCCACACCTCATAGAATTTGCAAGGTAGTTGGGATGTTTTTTCCCTTATTTTAATTACACTTTTACGCTTGACTAGCCCAGAGAAGTTGTGTGTTCTGCACCAGGCTTACGGGAAGTAGGACCGTAATTAGCATGGGACATGGGGAACAGTGGAGAGGCAGCTCCCTCCTGTTTAAATTAAAACTAAGCCACATCAGAATGTTGCCAATTAAAAATAAAATGAATGACTTTGCTCTCTCTGTAGGTGACCTGTCTCCACGATTTCTTTGGGGATGATGATGTGTTTATCGCCTGTGGTCCAGAAAAATTCCGCTATGCACAGGATGACTTTTCTCTGGATGAAAGCGGTAATATCAGACACACACTGCTCTCCAGTCTGTGTTTTTATTTGATTTCCATTCAGTTGTTTGTATCAGATAACAATGCTGCATGCTTTTGTTCTGTTCTTTTAATACCTAGTGCATGGATTTTAACATCCTTTTGTGATACTTGTACAGTCAGTGGATATTGTAATCAGGCAAATACTGACTGAGGTAGCCCAAGTCAGAATAGATGGACTCCTATACCATTTGACATTTAGTGTAATATATCCTTTCAGTTTTATCCAGTTGCAGTCAGAGAGGTACATACTTCCCGAGAACTAAACAGCAGGACTCTTGTCCTTAGGTACACATGTGAGTGTTAAAAAATGGGAACAAGCACAGTGAAAAGAAAAATCCCTCCCTCCGCCGCTTTCTTCTGCTGATTCAAAAAGCAGGGCAATAA
>VZTL01005524.1:0-22067 GCA_013400535.1 Scopus umbretta
AAAATGTTTGCAGTTCTTAATAATGCTTATTATATATGCATGAAGAATAAAGAAAAAATGTAAGAACAGAGGAGTGAACAGCAGAGTATTTATATTTTGTTTTTCTAGAGGTGAAATAAATATGGATGAAGGAAAAGAAGGAAAATAAAGATAAAAAAAGAAGTCAATCTAGCTGTACATCTCCATTTTGCTGATCATGTGTTCTGACCACAGCTTAAAAAAATCATTAAAATACATCATTATCTTACAGTAAATGCTTAACTTGACTTAGGTGGATTTCAAGCACAAACTTAAGTCCTTTATTAAATATAAATATGATTATTCATGCTCAAAATAAAGTGTTTAATCAGGACTAATTAGTGAATATTTACAAGGAATAATTACAAGGAAAAATTTACAAGGAATTTTAGGAATATAATCTCAGTTAAACCTTCACAATGAGAAGCAAAATTACTTGATCTTTCAGATACCAAGATACTCAAAGACTATTTGGCAATATCTGAACAGGGAAGAAGTCCTGTTAGAATGTTTAAGCAAAATCCTAAATTATGCCTATGTGACCTCTTTTTCTCACCATTTTGAAATGAGTTTAATGACTCATTAGAGAGATAACACAGTGGCAGTGCTACCCTACTTCTTGCAGAAGAAAAGCACTACAAACACAAGAGGATTATATTATCATTAGGATTCCCTCTGCATTAATAAGCTTAAGAGGAACCTGAATTACAGTAGAAGAAGATGAGTTAGAGTAGAATATTCTGCTCTGTACCATGAGTCTAGTTTGGGATCTCTCCCTGCAGTCAGCTCAGATGATGAGGTTTGGAAGACTCCCTTTTGTCATTAAAGCTAATTAGGCAAGGCTCTATTTAGACAAATTTAATACTGTTACTAATGAATGAAGATCATAATATCTAGCATACAGCTACTGCTAAGAATATCTTATTCAGTCAGCATTTAGACTTTCCTTGAATTGTACTGCTATCCAGTGTTGTGTATGACTGTATTTTCCCAAAAGTAACTATTTATAGTGATAGTAGATACCAGGGCAAGAAAAGAGTACTCAGTATGGAGATCTGTTTTACAATGGCTGTAAAAAGTCACTCAGTTATGCACGCATGGAGCTCTGCAGTTTGCGTTTCTCTGAAGCATGTTTCTCAAGAAGGGCTTGTAAGCATTAATGACTTTCCACAGTTCCTTCCTGGTGAAAGAGAGTTCAGAACAGATATTCATCCAGCCTGCATGGATGAACTGGGAAGGGTTTTTATGGATAAACAGATGTTCTGTCTTATGTGGGATTTTTAAGTTTGATCATTCTAGGGAAATGGAGAAGAAATATTAACTTGTCAGACAAGCAGTTTTCCACCATAGGCAAAAAAAAACAGGAACCAACCCCTGAATCTCTTATTTTCACTTAAGAAGAAGAGTCTCAAGAGCAGCAATGTTATTTGGATTATTTTGAAAACAGCTTACCTGAAAAAACAGTGGAGGTACCACTTCTCATTTACGTTCTTAAATTTGCCAAACATCATAACTGGACATCTGAGCAGAAGAGGAAAAACTCGGAGTTCTTTAACACACCAGCAGAAACATGTGGCAGAGACAAAATCACTTGCCTAGTGTTTAAGAATATGATACCTGAATACCTGGATAAAGAAATACTTAAAAAATGTTTCAGCAGGCTACAAATAGAAGTTAAAATGTTACCATTTTAATAAATGAATTTCTACGTCACAGTCATTGCAGGTGAAGTCTTTGTAAGGCATTACTATATATAATACATGAATTAAATAAGCACAGTATTTTAGGTACTTTCATTCAGGTTCATACTCGATTTTCTAGATATCAATATATTGCATCTCATGGATGTATTGTATACTTCAAAATTATAGACTGATGAACTTGGGGCTAGGGAAAAGGGTGATTTTTTTAAAAGTGGTGGCCAAATGTGATCTTCTACATCAATAATTACTCTCCTAAATAAAAATATTTGGTGTTTACATTTTGGTTTATATTAAAAGTAAAATTTCCAAAATTATCTACTTGGCTCAAGACCCCATATTTCATTTTTGGGTACAATTAATTGAGGAGCATATGTATTATTGAATTCCAAGAGATTTTAAATTCCATGTAATTTTTCAAATGTAAATTACATTTCAAAAATGCATAAAGTATTTTAGAAATTTTAGCTATAGGTGCAATAATTTAAAAATATCACCTTTAGTGATTTTTTCAGGACTCCTAGCACCAGAATGACAGAACTTAACTATCAGTTATTTTCATTCTCAGTAGCATGTTCCTAGCTTTATATGAAAAGACACTGCACAGAGGATGCAGGTTATTACTACTGTCTTTTATAGGGTAACACATACTCTAACTTCTCCCTGTTCATAGAATCAATAATAGTAAAATTCTTATGACCAGTTTGAACAGCAACAAACTCTCAAGTGACTGCAGCAAACAACTGAATAGGTCCTGCCAACTCATATTCTAAAAGCCATTAATGGTTAGACTAGTAAAGAACACAATAATATAGTCATTAGAACTGAAGTGTTCAAAAACCTCAACTTTTTTATGTTTGTCTAGATAGCAATGAACACACAAGCCTCAAAGATGGAGTTAGGTTGGTTGTCACATCAGGCACAATGTTGCTGCAGCCCATTTTAAAAGGAAAAAGAAAAAAAAAAAAAAAACCCGGCCCTTCTTATTACTTATATTTATCAACTCCTCATTTAATGAACACAGATACTGATACATTTGGCCTGAATTGGGTGAACTACAGTTATTCCTTGTGTTGTAGGAGAAAAAAATGTCTGTCAGCATCATTAGGCATGAAATTTTGTCTCAAGACTGTGAATCATTCAGTGCTTTGTTGCCTGACCTTGCTTTTCTGCCTGTTTGCACGTCTGAAACTGTGTGTTGATCTTAGGGGGGTTATTTCAGCTGAAGTGAACTTGCTAGGCTCCCCGTTGAGGAAGGCTGTTAGGCAAGACAGCTGCATGACATTTGGTTTAATTTGTTGACACTAAAATTCCCTGAGTTCAGCTCTGATGGAAGACAGATTGTGTAATGCCCTAGTGAAGGACTTGGAGCATTCTTAGTGTAGAGGCTTCAGACCAGAGAAAAGTGTGCTAATGCTGAATTACCAAGAAGTCAGAGTGCTTTCGTATTCCTCGGGTTAATGGAAATCTGAATTTTACCTTGTGGCTTAACACTTTTTTACATGCCCTGCAAGCAGCTGGGAAAAATGCTTAAATTTTAAGATTTTATTTCATTATTCAAAACTGAGACTGCTGTAAGTTGCACATCTGAAAAAAAGTGTTTATCATGCCTGTCTGCCCAAAAGGCATTGAACAATTCTTGGATTTATTTTTGCATTGCTAGCAGTTATAGAAGCAATAAATAAATTAGAGCAGTACTTACTAGGCATGAATATAATATTTCTGTCAGCATTTTTTTGTTCAGAAAAAGTAAATAAAGCTTATAGTTTCTGAAATTCTTTCATTATTAGAGATTCCTAACAATCATCATCTTTTTTCAATTCAAGGATTAATTCCTCAATCTCTGTTAAAAGAAATGTGTATTTCCAACAAAAATTAAAGGATGTTGCTATTTTTGGTATGCTACTTATATATCAGTAGCATGAAAATATAGAAATGCATTCCAGATAAAATCCCTCCTACTGCAGAACTTTGTTCCTTTAACTTCATGTATACATGTTTTTACTGAAATTCTGGAGTTTCATACGTAGTCTGAGAGTTCCTTTATTTCTTTTTAAATGTGTAAAAACCTAATGATATTCAATGTGACAGAACTCCAGCACTATGAGATCTGGCTTATGCACTCACTGAGACTTATATATTAATTAATGAGGAATAATTTTATATTATTTCTGAGGAACTTCTGCAGCACACCTATCTAGTGCCCATGGGAAAATCTAATAGAATGCAGGTGGGTATAACAAACAAGCAGATCAGAGAAGGGAATGAAGGTGATAAATTAGTAACAAAAGTACTAGAATTGTGAATTCCTGGTCAAGAGCAGAAACAATAAATATCTGCCCTTCGAGGCTCTGCTGTCTAGTCTTCCACTTTCTGATTGTCCTATAGCAGAAGATAATTTGAGGAAGAGCTAAGAGGAATAAAAAAAATTACACTCTTACATAGCAGATTTAAAATATGCATGCTAGCCTGTGGACACTTGTTAAGAATGAGAACATGAGTGCATTATTTCACAACAGTTACAGTTAGAGGGTTGTTTTAAATCTATTGTGTACAGGGTTTATTTATTTTTTTTCAGTTGCATTATTTTTCATCAGTTTCTTGCTGATCCATACTAAAAATAATAAAAATGTTGTGTGCCCCAGATCCACCAGTCCTCAGGGTGACTGTGCTCTTGCAGCCATGTTTGTGTAGAGAAGAGATCCTTGAAAACCGCCCACCTTCTGTCTGTGCTCTGACAGCCGCCCTAATGCAATCAGCCAAGAAGGAGCTCACATACACAGGAGAGAGCTGCGGGCTCTGCCCTGGTGTTGGTTGAGGCTGGCTGCTCAGAGGTCAACATGTGCCCTCACCTAAAAAAAGAGAGAAGACTGAAAATACAAGGAAACAAGGATGAAAAAACTAAACAATCCTTCCTCTCACCCTATCAAATGAGGGAAAGGGACGATGAAAATTAATTGAAATAATAAAGAAAAAAGAAAGACCTGAAGGGAGGAAGCTGCCTGGGAAAAATAGGGTTTACTCTAGTTCTGAAGGGCTTAGACGTCAAGAACCTGGAGAAAACATGGTGCAGGAGCAGAAGCCCAATTCCACAGTCAGAATACATGTCAAACCTCTTAGTGTTACTTTATTTTTTTCTGAGGAATCACAGGGTCTAAATTACATCTGCACTGGGCTTCTACGTGTGGAATATTGGATGATTGCCCTTTATATACAGACCATCACTGAGACTTTCTAACATAGGATCTGAAGGAAATGAGAAGAATGACACAGTGTTCAATGTCCCATATTTCTTCTGTTAATTTGCCTGTATGCCTTTTTCATCAAGGTAAATAAATCCACAAGGCAACTCAGAGGTACTCGGAGCTACTGATTTTATGAAGAAATACTGTCTTTGTTGTGAATCTGTCACCTGCTTGTTTCACTTATTTTTCCTTAATACTTTTAGGGTGGTATGTATTGAAATGAAACCCACTGAACATGTGGAAATACTTAATGACAAGCTTAAATAATACAGATGTATGTGAACCTCACCTGCTTTTGCATTGTACAAGGTATAGAGGAGCAGGCCATGATTTGTCGCAGGGCAGCAGCTGAAGGAGAAACAGATACAGGACTGAATTATTTGAGTCAGAACCAAAAGAGTTCCCACTAGCACTATTGTATTGATTTAACAGCTATGGTCAGAAAACAAACAGCAAGCGATAACTTGGGTGATGCTCAAAATTGATAAGATTTTCCATAAAAATTTGCTGTTGTCTTTGATCTTAAAATATCACACAAGCCAGATGATCTGTTAACAACCTCTGCAGAAAATATTTTCTGTAGTCATTTCTCACACAGACACTTAAATTATAAACATTTTAAGGCTGAGAAATATATTTTGTTAACAAGCAAAAATGGGCTGTTCTGTCACTGCACAGATAGTTGTGTGACACAGTGCAATGGTGGGAAAAAGTGAATTATGTCAGTGGTCTGAAAGCTGCACAGAGAGTTTTGGAGTTGTGGTCTCATTAGGTGCGTGGTGGAAAAGGTTTGTTAGTGCTTTACTCACTGCCTTGTCACAGCCTTCCTCTGATCTCCAGGTTTCAAATCATCTCCTGGAGTGAAGTTTGTAATTCATTGGGCTTAAGTCACACACTTTGACATGAATTACACTGTTCACTGAACTGGAGTAACTTCATAAATAATCCTCATCCCCTGGGGAGTCCAGTCTATTCATCACTCCCTTCGATGTTCTCTCCCATGCAGATTAGCACACATGGGGTGAAAAAGGAGCTGCAACCAATAAATGATGCTAGCTCTTTGTAAAAGGTGATAACAGTGCCATTTCTTATAATACGGACTGGAGAAGTTGAGCTGAATTATACATTACAGACATCTTACCCATTCTGCAGTGTCTGTGTTGAAGGCCGTTATCTTCAGTCCTTTGGGAACTGCAAGGAACTAGAGACACAGAAGCTTAGAAGAAAGAAGAAAAAAGAATTAAAACTTCTTTTGGCTAGAAGCAAACTTTAGTTTATTATTCAGCTCAGCTCCACTGTGTTCCACTTTCAAAGTTTCACTAGCTGTTCCACTTAAAAAGCAACTAATAGCATGAAAAAGAAAGATTCCTTTAAAGTAGTATTTCTTCAGGAGTACAGGTAAGGTCTCTGGACTTTTGACTAACATTAAAGAAGCTGAATTTGCAAAAATATGTTAAACAACTTTTGCTTAGCTTTTCTTTTATTTTTATTTATGAAACAAATGTAGCTCACCACAGTTTAGAGCCATTTATGTTGACAAGCACTGGTTATGTCTAAACCAGGAGGCTACTTATTTTGGACTCATATTTCAACACGTTAGGAACATACTCCACATCACTCTCTGCAAAAGCCTATGTGTACTTTTTTTCCCATATACAGAGAATTTAGAGAGATTAACATCCTTCCCTAGACACTTAAGGTAGATGCCCTCACTTTTTTCCCTCTTCCCAAGGGGCATTCATGATGTGTCATTGACAAGCAGCACTACCTCCCCATAATGCAGGTTCTAATATAACTTGACCCAGACTTTTAGCAGTCTGCACCATCAGCTCATGTACAGTGAAAAATGACTTGCTGAAATGCCATCTGTGTGCTGGACTCCACTGTGACTGTACACACTTTAGCAGGACAAGCACTAGGAAAAAAACAAGCTTTGCTGTGTTTAATACAATTCGTGTTTAAAGGCAAAGTAACAGCTGAATATTAAACATGAGAATT
Organism: Scopus umbretta; assembly: GCA_013400535.1. NCBI lineage: Eukaryota > Metazoa > Chordata > Aves > Pelecaniformes > Scopidae > Scopus > Scopus umbretta. The sequence goes on from VZTL01005524.1 coordinate 6,962, forward strand.
CCAGACAGCTGAGAGAAACAGAAATTATTATTTTCCTCTTGTAAGAAATTACAAAAATTTTTTAAAAGTGCCATAGAGGACTTTTCTGTCCATTCATAACACCATTTTTTTTTCAGTCTCAGAACAGGAAATTTCAGAAGACAGCTTTGTCAGATGAAAAGCGTGTATTTTTTTCTCTTGGTAAGAAAAGTCACATATTAGTGTGTGTGTGAATATAGTTATGACTGGCTTTTCTTGACTGCACTGTAATTGAAAAGGAAATATTATGCAAATAAACTAGAGCACTGGGGTTTTTTGTATGGACTAGAAACAGTGTTTGCATGGTTGTGTGTCTTGCTTCTGATCCTTTCACATCTCTATTTTTTTATGTTCAAAGAACAACATTTCAAATAAAGAAATTGCCTCCACTCAGAACTTATTTTTGTCTAGTAAATAACAGTAAAACTTCTGGTCTTTCTTCTTAAAAAAAAAAAAAAATCTATTCTGCACTAATCATCCAATAAATCAAATCCTTCCTGAAAATGCAGTTCCTTCTTTAGTAGGTAGCTTGCATGTAGGCTTTTTTGAAGAATATCTCAGAATTTCAAATCTGGATCATTCCATCAAGCCAAGCTCCCTCCATCAAGACAAGGTTTTTCATAACTTTGCAGGGAACAAATTGTAAACAGTGTGTGATGTAAATGTTAGATATTTTAAATTGTAATTATGCATAAAATAAAATAACAACAACAAAAGGCTAGGCTTACCTAACATTTACAATGGAACAGCTTGTATGAAGGTAACTTCTGCCACTTCGCACTTCACTGAAATAATACCTTGATAAAATGGTTCACTGGAAACAGATGCTAGCTGTTGGGATAAAATGCCTGTAGCAAGTTTAAGCAACTTCAAACCTATCTCATCTATGCCTATGCCTAACAGCAAAAGTAGAAAGGCCCTCATAGTCTTTCTGTTTCTTACAACAGCACAGGTAACATATGTTTTCTGATTAACTTTTGGAGTGGTAGAAGCTGCTGCAAGCTGAGAACCTGCTACGTATTACAGGCAAGGGAAGGGGCATTTGAGGAAAAAAACTCTAGTGAAATAAGGCAAATGTATTCTCTCTGACAGGACTTACTATAGGGTCTGTCTGAACAACAAATTGAAGAAAAACATATTAACATTTCTATTTCTTAAGACCTGTGTTCAGATTTTGAATTTCTTTCACAAGTTAAGAGGATCATCAGAAAAAAAAAGTGAACCTGGAAAAATAGTCAGTGCCTTACATAGGAAAATACAGGATGAAAATCAGATCTCTGTTACCTTGGGGATTCTAACAAAGCTTCTGCTTGACTAAAAACAATGCCCTAGTTTCCCCCCTGCCCCGCTTTTTTAAGTAAAATAAATATTTATGACAAACAATATAAATAAATGCTTTGTAAAAGCAAAACAGGGAACAACCTCAATATTGGAAATTAAAACTTGTCTTCCTTTCTTCCGTACCCTAAAAGCTTATGAAAGTTAGCAGAGATTAATTTAAAAAAATCATTAAGAAATCTGAAACAAGGTCAGTCTTGCATCAAGTAAAAATTTCATGTTCATTGTCAGTTATTCAACCTCCTTGATTCACTTGGGTTCACAGCCATGAATGAGCTGTAAATAAAATGTGTCCAGTTGATTTGCAGGCTGACCTTTTGAACCTTAGTTTTTGCTGGCCTCTTCAAAACACCAGCTATTATATTTCTTGAAAGGATTAATATATTTGGAACATGCCAAGCAAGAGATTATATAACATCTTGCCAGAGACCTTGACCGTAACTCTAGTCTAGGAAGACATCCCTAAGAACAGGATACTCCTCAGGAGGCCAAACCTTTTACTCAGATACCTCTTACAAGAAACCCACTGAGAACTGTACCTCAATAAACGTAATTGCAGAAAAATGTTAAGGTATTTTGAACTGATCTAAACCACTCCAAATGATGCCGAATAATTAATTTTTAGACAACATAGGCTTCATACTATTAATTTGCCATTTGTATGAGTCTAGCAAAACTACATCTAAAATTGTGTGTTCAGCCCTGGGCCTTATCAGGAATATACCACAAGGTCCTACAATACACTTAAGGGGAAAATTCCTTTAATAAAAACTTTGTCACCTATTAAATACACCCAGCGTGTACTCATCTAGGCAAACTCCTGACCTTTTGAAATTAAATTATCCTCTTCCAGTGCACCAGATTTAAAATGATTTTACAAATTGGGATAAGCTCAATTTATCCTAGTTTTTCAGATTAAATACTAAATTCCTCTTTTTTTGAGTCACCTTTCTGAAGCTTTCCTGTCTCAATGTCCTTGAGAGTGTTATTAACATTTGTTTAGCTTTGGGACATTAGTACATATTGAAGAGCCACTTTTTTGAAAAAATGAACCCTGTCATACTTTGATATTTCCTGATTTATTTCTTTATTATTTGTTTTTAGTGCAATATATTGCACTGGTACACCTATGAATGAATTATTATGGCATAAATTCCTTACCCAGAGATAACTTTTAACTTCTGCTTTAAATGGATTTAATTGTTTTGGATTTAAATTCACAGATTTATAAAAATAATGCTGCTTAATCTAATTCAAAATGCTGTTTCACTTCAAAATATTGCTTACTTTGACATTATTTTGACAACACTGAAATCAATGCTATTTTTTCACTGACATACAAAAAGTATACCAGGATTGCTCTCCACATCCATTTTGTGAACTATTTTTCAGTGCACATATCTTGTTGTTTCAGGACTGGCAATAGAATACTAAAGCAGTTTGTAAAATTTCAGGACAAACCTGAAACAACTAGACAGAAGCCAATATAGAGAACTGTATGTAGAACATGCATGTATAGAAGCAGCCATCTTTTCTCACTATTTTTAAGTTCAGAAATTTTTTATAAAAAGTGAAATCCTGAGGCAGTTGCTTAAGAGAACTGACCATTGCTCCAAAATGGTAATCTAAATTATTCAGATTATCTAAAATAAAAGAAGTTCTTACAGTAAGAGTTGATCCTCCTACCTATGCATGAACAGAAAGTTTTGGGATTGAAAGACTGAAAGTGCAGGTTTGTCTGGTGGTTTGTTTGTTTGGTTTTTTTTCTTGGTTTTGTTTCTATATATAAAGTACCACATGGAACTTATTGCACTAACAGCAAACAATTTTTTGGAAAAGAATGGTGTACTGATATTTCTTAAAACTTGATGTACTTTTAATTACTGCAGGGATCAGGAGCTATTAAAGAAACCTTTCAGTTTAGATTATATTTTCCCAAAGAAGAGTTGAAATGAAGTAAGTAACACAGAAGAAATCTTATCGGTTGCAGCTTGTTATACAGAAGTCTTAATTTCCTGCTCTCAGATGTGTAAAATACATGACTCTGAGGTGAGGTGAAAGACCCGTAACAGAGATGGTGCATGTATCCTATCTGGATTTGATAGGACTCTTCTCTCCCTGATTTTTTATTTTCCATATTTGCTGATGATATAGCATATCTTTTCTTGAATATTTATCAACAGACGGTAGATAACCTCCTGAATCATAACAGCATTTCACACCTCATTCCAAAATTTTATATGATCCAAAAGCTTAAGTAATGACCCAAAAGTGAAGTCCATGAAATTAATTTTTTTTTTCTGTTCTTTAAGTTTTTATATGAAAATAATAATTCCTTGAGATAAGAGGGGTTTTAGGTGTCTTATAATAAAAGTAAAGGAAGTTCTAGGAGGTTCCTGCAGTGTGTGGAAGACAACTTCCTGACGCAGCTGGTAACTGAGCCTACCAGGGGAGGTGCCTCTCTTGACCTGCTCTTCACAAACAGAGAAAGACTAGTGGGAGAAGTGGTGGTCAGACAGTGTCTAGGGCTCAGCGACCATGATATGATANGGCCTGGAGAACAAGCCTTATGAGGAGCAGCTGAGGGACCTGGGGTTGTTTAGTTTGGAGAAGAGGAGGCTCAGGGGAGACCTTATGGCTCTCTACAACTTCCTGAAAGGAGGGTGTGGTGAGGAGGGTGTTGGCCTCTTTGCCCAAGCAACCAGCGATAGGACGAGGGGTAATGGCCTCAAGTTGCACCAAGGGAGGTTTAGATTGGATATTGGGAAAAATTTCTTTACTGAAAGAGTGGTGAGGCATTGGAACCAGCTGCCCAGGGAGGTGGTGGAGTCACCATCCCTGGAGGTGTTCAAAAAACATCTAGATGTGGTACTTCAAGATATGGTTTAGCAGGCATGGTGGTTTGGTGGTTTTTTGGGTTTTTTTTGTTTGTTTTTTGTTGTTTTTTGGGGGGGGCGGGGTTGATGGTTGGACTAGATGATCTCAGAGGTCTTTTCCAACCTTAACAATTCTATGATTGTATGATTCTATAAAATTCAGTGTCAATCAGATAATTTTTATATAACAACCTGACAAAAACTTTCAAATATGTTAGAAATCACATGTTAAAATCAAGCCCTATGAAAAATGTAAATTGTTTTAATATAACCACAGACTAACAATTTCTTTCTGAAATAATTATACTTTCTTAGCTGTTTTTAAACTGTTTTTCAGGTCAGGGCCATCAGAGCTACCTTTAACTGCACTGGATGATCTAGAAAAGCCTTTGGAAAGGCTTTGCAATGCAGCATAGATGACAGACATCTGTACTATTTAATTTCAATAAACCTAAAGTTAAATATTTCTATAAATTATTATATTTAAGTTAACAAGTCTTTTGTTTTCAGTTACGCGCAATTCAAAGATTTTGTGTCAGAGATTATTTAGAAAGCTTGCTTAAACTGGAAAAAAGCTATTAACTGTTAGAGATGGACATGCAGGGACATGTTTAATCACTGTAAGACTTTTTGCGTGTGTAGGCAGGTATGTGAGTATGCATATACGCAGGCACTTACCCACACATACCATGTTAACATAGACTCTAATAAGTCTTATTTGTCAGCTTCTTCAGTTAACTTCCCAAATTGAACTTTGCAAAAACACTTTGCTCACATAAATTTTTTTCTTCTGCACCTCAGAAGATCCTCAGAAGGTTAACTGAAATAAAAAAAAAAAGTTTTTACAAGTTATTGTCAGAATAAGTAACTGATAACTTCAGAAAGAACAATAATAAAGATGAGCAAATCAACATACTGACTCTCCTTTATGCTGGAGTCATTATGAGTTCACAGATATGTCTGGAATGACTCTTAGTAAAATCATCTTAGGATGTTGAATTTTACAATGGACACTTGAAACAAGTAAGTTCTTTTTAACAGAGTCAGCTATCTAGAGCTGGAAAGCAAATACTTGCTGTTTAGAATGTTCTCCAATCTTCTTTGGGAGAGTGTTGGAGGTTGAAGTACTAAAAGACTTCTTTGGATTTATTCAGATAGTTGATTTTCCATATAATTCTGTCTTGGGCCCTTTCCTACTGGACAGGATAGTTTTGACTCCTTCTATCAAAGGAGATTTGGTCAAAATCTCCATGAGTTGGTAGGACCAGTGTTTCTTCCCTTCCAACTAAAAATCAATTTTTGTCTCTTCTCATTATACTGAAAAACTAAGCGAGTGAAAGAATGTATAGCTGTTTTGTTTAGAAGTGTGTACTGTATTTGAGTTGGTCCCATTGCATTAATGCAGATAGAAGCTATACGTTAACAGAGAGAAATGCAGAAAGATTACATTTGTTCACTCTCACACTAAGTTTTGTCTTTCAAAGGAGGACAAGCATGTTTTCCTTGGTGATCAAATAGGGTAAAAAGAAAACAAGAGATATGTCATTGACTTTGTTCATTTACTTACATAATTTTTTACCCTTAATTATTTCTCATAAATTTGCAATTTAATCTAGTAAATGGTTTGTAATTGGATTCAAATCTTTGTACCAGAGCATTCTCTTCTATCATTGTTGAGACGTGAGGTAGTATCTGCTGTGTCTAAAACTGATCAAATGTCCACAACAGCAATATTACCTACATAAATGGATGTCAGCGAAACATAGGTTAGGTAGTTTCAGAAGCAAAATTATTTTTGCCTTCTCCTGTCATGACAATGAAACTGACATCACCAATGTTGTTAACTAGTTTTCTGCATACACGTTAAGATGTCCCAAATGTCTCAGTTTAGTCATTGATTCCAACCAAGCTGACTGCTTATGCCTCTGAAGTCTTCATACTTGCACTGCTGGGATTTTTCCATGTCTCATGCTTCCCTTGGAACAGTGTTTCACCATGTTCTTTTTCGCTCTGTCCTTTAGATTCCCATTCTTGAGTCGTTCAACATCTCTTTCTGCTACATGTGAGCTCCTGGTTTTCAAGTTTTCACTTTTGGCCAAATCTATTTTCTTCATGTCATTTTTATCCTCTTATATAACCTTCCTTGAAGTGAAAAATGATACAAGAATTGCCTTTTAAACCTGAATGAAGCAGTATCAACCACTGTGCTGTCCAAAGCAGAGAAACGAATTGATTTGAGGAAATTAAATATTGATACTATGCTCTCAGGGCGAGCACAAAACTAGGCAATTTTGCAAATTTTGCATGGCCCTCTGAGAGCTGGTGCAAAAAGATATTAAAGTATAAGTAGGACAAGTGGCTAAAAGAAAGGAGTCTGTAACTGCCACTCCAGGACTGTAAGCTACAGGTTCTTGTGAACATTCTTGCACAACTCCACAGAATATAAAATGGTGAAGAGCTGAGTGTCTTTTGCACTATCTTTACTCAGACAGAGACACAGACAACCTGATTCCATTTGAGTATGTGTAATGCAAATGTAAACATGTAAACATGTAAAAATGCATGAAGCAAATGTGGAACTGCATGGGAATTTCACTTGAAATTGGTCCTCAACTTGAGTCAAACAAAAGGAATTCCCTTCATAAGCTACATAAATAGCTAAAGGGTAAAAAATTTTGGGTCAGTCATCAGGCAGAGAAAGTACTTCTATGAACAGTTTTCAGTTCTTATACACTATAAGGCTGAATATTAATTTTCATGCTAGCAAGATTTCTGTACTTTGAGTTATGAAATAATAACAAGATAGAAAATAAAGAAGTTTATTTTAAAGATATTCTTTGACTTATTGGCTATGACATATTAATCACTAGCTTTTATCTCAAAAAATGAAAAGCCTTTTACTTTAGAAGCTATTTTTTTAGAAGAAAAAAAATTGTGACCACTTTCTCTATTCTAAGTTTGAAGAACACTTAGGTCAGTTAAATACAGAACAGTAAAATTTCAACCACGCTGTGTGTGTGTGCGCACACACACACATGCACAGAAAAGGACAGGTCATCAAGCTCTTACAGTCTAGACACACTTATTTGCATTAGGAAGGGACACATTGAAAAGTAGTCCATAAGCTGATCAATTCAAGGTCATAGATTTGGAACAGCCTTAGCAGCAGTGCATGATGCTTAGCAAGATTGCTTTTCCTAACTTTTATTTTGTGTTAAATTCAGAAGCGTGTTTTCTACTCACACTAGTGAAATATCTTGTACTTATTCCCAAAACAGGACTGATGTAAAAAGCAGCATTGCAATTTATATCTACTAAAGAAAGGTTCCTTTGCTTTCTTAAAAAAGTATAATAAACCCACTTAATCAGCTCACTAATTCAGCACCAGTGTTCACTTAGCAAAATTTGAGAACAGAAAAGTTCTCTCCTATACTTCTTCTGCTGTACTCTTCCTTAAAATTCTCTCTGTGAGCAAAACTCATTGGCATGCTGCTATCAAAGAGACAATATGTTACAACATTAGAAGAGTATTTAAGTTCATGTAACTGTGGATTTGGTTTTGTAATCTCGAAGAAATCTACTCTGAAGCAAAACATCATATTTTACACACATTTTTGATTTTTAATAAACTGCATTTTTCAGCAATGTAAATTGCTGAATTAAAATTGCTCAAAATCATGATAATCTAAAAAGAAAACCCCCCAAACAAAACTAAAACTGTAAAATACGTTTTAGACCTCATTCTCCTCCATGTAAATTTTCTGTCCTATATCAAACTTCTGAACTTTACTTACACTTCATATAACTCTTTTTAAAATAGTGGTTTTCTATTTTGAATTCTGTATTATCATTCTGTATTAATGTTCTCTATTTTCCTCAAGCTGATCTCTGGCTTTTTGTCACTAACTATATTTACTCTTTTAACTATAAAAATCACTTCAGCAAACACATAATTTTATGAAACTGGCTATATTTATTGTTCCTACTTCTAGTCAGCTACTAGTCCTTGAGCCTTTTATTGTTATTTATTTTAAAATGGATATTCTGATGACTTATGAGCATGTACTGAAGCATTATCTGTAGATCAAGCTGCAATGCAGCTTTTTTTTCTCTGTACTTTACAGTTCTTAAATCTTTCTCCTCCCCAGACTTTCAATATTTTTTTCATTTTTGCAAGCCTTCTGTTTATTGCTTCCACTAATCTTTAGATCTCTGCTTAACCTCATTGCCCACTATTGCCCTTTTCTACACTGAGATTTAACCAGCATGTCAGTTACAGTCTCTCCAGAAGGTTTCTTACGCATTTTCCATTTTTTATTAAAAAAAAAAAAACTGAAAAAAATCCACATTTTTATGGTACTCATGTGATATCACAGCTTTCCTCAAGTTCTGTCTCCTGAAAAACCTGTACTCTTCCTGTTTCTTTAGGACATGCCAATAGAAGTGGAGAAAAGATGGGAAGCAAAGATTTTTTTTGTGTTTCAAAAAAGTCCCCCCTTTAAAAAAGAATCACAAAAGTCTTTGAAAGTACCCCCTATGTCTCTGTCACTTCTGATACACTTCGCAGGGAAAGACAAGTCGCAAATGGCAAATGGGTCTAAACCTGACACACAAAGATGGAAGAAACTGAAAGAAATATGATAGTTAATAATTGTGTAACAGACGCATCTGAGAGGATAGAAGAAAGTACAAATGAATCCTCAAGTTTTTAGACTAGGCGTAATTATGTCCATCTTCTGAGTGTCACTCATTGCTGGAGTTACATTTTTGGTAGTTCTGAAGTGTCATACTCTAGGCAGTCTTCAATGCTTTCAGTAAACTAATTTTTCTTTGCTTTTATTACCTGCATTTAGGTACAGGTTTTCATCTTTGGCATTGAATAAAGCAAGCAGAAAGCCATTGTGGGGTTTTTGTTGACTATTTAAACTGGAGTCCACAACAAATATTGAAATCAACATTGGAGTGTCTCTTATCTGAGTATTGTTCACACTAACAGTAACTTGTATGGGACATTTTTAAGATACACCCAAGCCTTTCTGAATTTGTCTTGGCATTTTTCTAAGATATCACTGCTATATCATCTAGTGGTGGCTCAATCTTACCCACTTTCAATTCTGCAAAAAAGAACTTTAAATCCTGGAGCTGTAAACTCTTACTGCCCTGGTTTGATCATTTCTGTCACTTGGATCACAATGAATAATCTCAGAATAGTGACTTCCTTTCTTTAGCCATCTCCTTTACTTTGTTAGTAGGTCTGACAAACCCACATCCTTAAATAACAATCAATAATTTACTCCGTTTTTGTAGCCTGAATGTTTCTTAATTACTACAAAGGAAAAACGTTTTGTAAGGGCAGTTAATGTACTGATGGTGCTGGAAGAGGTGCTGATCAACGGTATTAGTCAATGGTACTAATTTTGTATGTAAGAAGGAATATGCTTCTCAGCTGTCTGTCTGTGTAAACTTCTCAAACAGCCAAATCAGTGTAGCTCAACTGCAAAAAGAAGTGGAAATTTACATTTGGAACAGGAGGTCATGGGCCAGTTCTTTGGGAGTCAGAGCTAGTCCTCTTCCAAAATGCAGAAAGAGTATTATGACCAGATGGTGCTATAGCTGCATTTAGGTAATAAAACATGGAGTTGCATAATCCATCTTTATTCTTATGTTTTAAACAACCATTTCCACTACTTTTGTGAATCATTCTACTTGAAAGTCTCTTGAGCCCCTGTATTTCATCAGTGATTTTCTGGCCTGCTTCCCTCAGCCTCCCTTGGTTTTTAATTTGCTCAGTACACTTACTTGAGTTCTTTCATTAGACACTCAAAGAAAAAATCCTTCAAAGGGATTAGTAATAAGGTTGTGTCAAGCAAGCTTATGGTAAAAGGATTTCTTAAACATACCATGCATTAGTGAAAGTGATTGGCTAAAAAGGTGTGAACTTTCTACCCGTTGCCTGCTTCTCCACTTCCTGCAACTCCTCTGCTGGTAATCAGAGTTGTTTACCTGACATCTACAAAGTAGGCAGATGAAGTTTTCAGATGCATAAATTCTTAATGACAGGTTCTAATGCATTGCAAGGTACAAACATATTAGAAATAGGAGAAAGAATTTCCCCTCCCGTCCTTCCCTGCCACAGTGTATACTGTTAAAAATGTGAGAGTTGCAGCTAAGGAAAACTAGTGCTATTCTGGTATGCCTGCTTTTAGGCAGCTTTATCTCACTGAAGTACCATGGTCCTGCAGGTGCTGTTGTGGCAGTCTTTGTTCATATCATCTGCACACTTGCTTATTTCTAATCCATGCTTATAACTCTAAGGCACACTGAAGCTAAGTTTATATACCATGTTAATAATCACTCATTCATTTACAAATGCATTATAATTGCAACTGACTTCCTTGATTTTTTAAAACACTGAATAATTATGAAAACCAGTTTTCAATTAAACAAAGCAAAAATTGAAAGACTAAAAATTAAGATTCAGTTTCTGACACGTGAAATGGGTCTCCCAGCACACAGTTACTCCATTCTTTGGCTTGAGAGTGTTCACATTTTTAGCATAAAGTACATATTGTGATAAATAACATTGTATTATTGGATAATTTCTAGATGTCAGCAAGCAGTACTAGCCTGGGTGCCCATATCTGACTTTTGAAAGGGAAGAATATGTGTTTAGAACTGCCAGTCACTGTGACTGAAGGAAGAGACAGACTGAAATTAGCAGGGTTGTGATTGCTAGCAGCCTGAATAAACAAATGGATGTTTCTCTCTCCTTCTCTCTCTTTTTATACTGCTAAGGAGAAGCCATGTACTTTTTCCAGCTGTGCTATGGTGATAATTTGCTATTTTAAGACACAATATCTGTTTTGCTTTCTTTATATATCCCAGATGACTTTATGGACAATGGGGAATTTAGAAGATTTGGAACATATCACCTACTAAGTTAGATAAATACAAGCAATTAACAGAGGAGAAAAAAAAAAGTTTGATTTCTTACATTAAAATGTTGTATTTTTCTTTAGTTAAATAACTGTAATTCAATTATCCAGCAAATATTTCACTGTTAGAAAGAAATTACGCTTTTAAAATATAGGGCAATCATGAAAGTAGAGGCACATCCTCAACACAGCTATGCGTGTTATTTTCAAGTACTGCCATGTATGATTAGCAGGTAAGACTCAGCTCCAGTTCTGCTTATCCATGTGCAACCAGGACCTTGAATTTCCAAGTCCTCCTTAAAACCTTTAAACTACTTAAAGCAGAACTTCAAAAGAGACCCATAGCAAAAGTCAGCAAGAACTGTGTGAAACTTATAAGAAACAAAAGTAATTTCTAGACATACCTGAAAAATGATAAAGTTGTGAATAAAGCTTAACACAAAGAGGGTGAAAGAGGGAGAAGAAGGAGACTGAAATTTTGAAACAGAAAACAGAGAGATGAAAAAGACCATCACAACAGAGTCAGCAAACCTAAGCCAGTCCAGCTAGACCTATTCTGTTTGGAATTAATAACTAAGAATTCTGAGGGGGAGAGGAAGAAAGAGAGAAAGCTATAACCTCTTGGTCTGGGTATCTGCTGGGGTTATGGTGGACTTAGATAAATTTCACAGCTCAGATCAAGCAGCATCCTATCAACTTGACTGTTAAAGATATCTCTTGGGTTTGATCATTCTAGATCTAAGAAGGTCCCCTCTAAGCCCTGCAGTTTTCTATAACATAACGATTATTTCCTATGAAAACTTTTTTGTCGTATAATTCATGACTTGGTGTGGATATGAACCTAAATGAAGAGGAGAGGTGTAGGTAAAAAACACAGTCCTGGAAAGAGCCTTTACTCAGCTCTGTAAAGGGACCACAACAATCCTTGTAGTATTATTTTTACAGTTGCTAAAAGAATTACTCTGAATGGCTGGAGATGAACTGTAGCAACTACTGCAGCAGAAACTTCAGCAGCTTCCTGTTGTTATTCACAGGTCTGAACTGCGTTTCACCAAAGTTTAACTTCATTGTCTGTGAAGGATTTCTTCCTTTCAGAAGAGGAGTTGTGTTGCAATGAGACAGAATTCTGAAAAAGATGATTGACATTAGTTACATTCACTCTCATGATACTATGGTTGATTCCAGTAGAGATCCCAGTCTAAGTCCCAAACTAAATACAAATTCAGTTCTAGATCCAGTTTAAAGTCACCGCCTCAGCTATGCCTAGTGAGAACAGCTGAACAATAGGAGACACCGATTAAGGTAAACATTTTTCTCTCTTCTGAGACTATAAATAAAAATATGAATGTGGCCTTATGGTCAAATGATTTATTCATCGCTGGTATATTATTAAATCATTGAGAAATGTGTTGCTTTAATTATTGAGAAATGGAAGGATTTTGTGAGGACAGTGAATGGGTAGCACTTTTTAAAAGTCCTTAATGTACAGGCTGATGTGGATTGCTTCCTAGGTAGAAATAGCAGCTTTCATTCACAAGAGTAAACGTTGCCACTGCAGTATCTCAGGTGAAAAACTTTCTAGAATACTTCAGTTCTGGTGAAAAGCCAGGAGTTTCTTGGCTTTTTGCTTTGAATGCAGAAATGCTTCTACAGCTCTGTTACCCTGCAAGAGGCTTCACTCAGACAAAATAACAGAAAATGTTAACTTACAAAACAGACTGTCACAGCTGCAGTTGTTTTCTAAAAACATGTCAGTGATGAACAACTTGATCTAATTCAAAAAGAGTCAAAGACTGCAGAAATGTTTGCCTGCTACTAATTTAAAATAGCACCACCATAAAATGTCGTGTGCATGTTAGTCTTCTAAACACATATTTCTTGTTGCTGACTTTATTGCACTGAAAATCAGCTTAAATTCTACCAGTATCATAATAAATGACATATCTCCCTATGTTACTCTTCTTTTTTTTTAACTATATGCTTGTAAATCTTATATAGATATATTAGATACAGGTAATGACTATTTCAACTGTTTTGCTGTCTTTAGTGTACTTCGTAGACTGTTCCTAGCTATGCAGAAGCTAGCTACATTGAATCCTGTGATGTCAAACTGGCAAAAAGTAGGTAGGAGGTGCCTAAAGATCTATCCCTGCATACCTAATTGCTTACTTATCTGACTAGTTTTCCATGACTGTCTCTCTTAAACATGGTATAATGAAGACTTTATTTGCACCTATATGATACCAATTGCTACTTCTGCATGAAATTTCCATAAGAAACTCATAGTTCCCGCACTTGGTGCTGCTGTTCTGAGCCTCATGAAAATAAGAACTAAGTTTAGAGAGAAGGATGTAGCTGAGGGCATAAATGTGGTGCTTTGCAAGTGATTTGATGGCAAACTGCACACAGTCTTGCTTTGAAATCTGGGTTATTCTGAACATCCCAAGAAAATATAATGGAATCACGAAAAGCTGGAAAATCAACCAAAGCAAAGTGAAGAAAATTAACTTATATTCTACTTTACCCCCAACCCACCTAATAACCCATCATGCTGAGAGAAACAGGAACAAATACATCCATGCCAAACAAACAATCTCAGGCGTCAGCACTGATGATCTCTAGTTACTTCAAGGCATCCCTGTTATTCACAGTAACAGATGCAATGGGAGAAGTCCAAAGCATCTCTGAGTACTGCCATGTCACAGCCCTCCTGAGAATTTCAGTTCCCTCATTAAGGCAATGTCGTTACCATGACCTGCTCACAGGCTTGACTGAAATTTCTCTAACAATACACAGTGCTGCAGACAGGATCATGTTATCCAAGCCCACCTCAGCTTTTTCCAGGGCATTAGCTGAGAAAGGTAGATTTGAAGGTAAACAGAAATCTAAGAGAATGCCTAAAAAATTGAAAGCTTACTAACTGTACAGTAACTATTGCTATACAAAGTTAATTTTGTGAGGTAATGTAAAAAAGAGCAGCAACAGAGGCTGCTAAAGGAGCAGCTGAATCTCATCATTCACTGCATTTGTGCTTAAGTATCAGAACCAGTGCTGCAGTTTGTATGCTGGGCTTTCTCATGCATATAGACAGCCTCTGGAACAAATATGAGGCCATCCATGTTTCTTCACTTATTATTAAAGGGCATGAATTCTTCCATAGGACAAAGTTAGTACATTTACTCAGACTCCTATGTAAATTGTCCCAGGATCCTAATTTGACGTACTCCGGTGGAAAGTGATTAGGGTCAGAGGACTTAAGCTGTATTCTAACACATATTAGATTTAAATAATCCTGTCTCATCTCTTCTGGCTCTTATCCAGTTTATTTTAACATGTTTTGCTGAGTGAGTTGGTTTGTAAGGTTTAACTGTTTTAAAGCATCTAGTGGCATTTTACTAGCAAGTAGACAAACCCCACCAATCCAGGCTCCAAAGTGCATCAGTGTTCAATTTTTGTAAGATTTCACAGAAGGCTGAAATTGCAAGAGGCAACTAAGGAAACATGGTTTGCCAGAGTAGGTATCTCAGGCTTTCAAACTATACATATGCCTGGGCCATTATAGCTCCATGTAGAAGTTAGAGATATATCTTGCATTTCCTGTGCACCAGCTACCAATGGCGGCTAGTGCTACGTGAGAAACTTGCAGAAAGCTTGTTAAAAAAAACACCATGTGAGTACTGCAGTCTGTGTTTTTCTTTGAATTTTTAACAGCAATCTGACTGGATGTGTCAGGTCCATGTGTAGTCCTTGCAACCTCCCCAGAAAATATGCATTCTCTATGCATACATTGCCCAGCTATTGGAAAACAGTGCATAAATCTAATCTGAGCGAAATGTCTCTATATGTTAATTAGATTAGAAGAAAATAAACTAGAAGAACGTATGAACAGACAGACTACGTGGACATAATCTGTTTTAAATGATCAGCTTAATGAAATAA
>VZTL01005529.1:321-15810 GCA_013400535.1 Scopus umbretta
GGGGTGTTTAAAATCAGGTTTCTCTGTTTATTTAGTTCAAATGTGGTTTCATTGAAGGTAAAAAATGAACTTCTGTGAAGCGAATTTTGCTTTGATGACTGAAGCTGTGTTGTTGATTTGTCTGCCTTTTGAGGATTTTGAAAAAACAGAGAGGTATCAAATAATTTAATTCTCATATTTTATTCAGTAAAGTAAAAAAAGAAAAAAATTTTTGACTGAAATCTGCAGCAATTTCTTTGGAAGTCTGTACACCAAACACAGTGGAAATACACTTTTTTTACACATGTTATCTTTGGTATGCAATTATGTCATCAGAGAAGTACAGCAAATCTGTAGCAATGAAAGGTGCAAGGATTTGCAGTGATCATTACACATCTTAGGGCATTTTGCTTAATGGCTCGATCTGTCTGTATCTTTTATCTCCTCCCATGTCCAAACTTCTGCATCTGTTTTACATTTTTCTGGAAATTTTCCCTGAATTGGAAGATGCTTTGCTTTCCATTGGTTCCCAGCTGTCTATTGCCTTGGAGCCATGGCTCCAGGTAGAACTTTGAAAGCTCTGGAGTGCTGGGAGTGTCCACCGTTCAGTGCAGGTCAGGTGGCTCTGAATGTGCTGGGCACCTTTATGGCATATACGTAGCACCTCTGAAGCTTCGTGCACATTTAATGTGTCTGTACTTGTATAGAAGTACATAAGTCAAGTTTGTATTTAATGTCGTTACATTTCAGAACAGTATATGCTGCTGCCGTACGTTCCGAGATTCCAGAACTGACCAGATCTTGTGGTGGTGGCTTGTTGCTGGTTTGGAGCTGAAGTATGACTTTGACAGAAGCTTACATTTCTTGTCATTGAGTTGTTTTGGGGCTCTTTGTTACTAATTCAGTGTACTTTGCTGAATTTTTTTAAAGACAAGGTAGCATTGTGCAGTTGGAGGGCGGGGGGAGGAAAAAGTTTTTCTCTCTAGTTTGACCTTAACAAGTTGTTAATTTCCCCCCGATCCTTATGCCCATATTGGTGAACCACTGCTCTACCAGCTGGATCTAAAAAGGTCTCTCAGCTTCTCTGTGGAGCAGACAAAGCCCCTTAGAAAGTCCATCCAGCTTTTTGTTTCATTTGACCTAAACACATTAGGTCAGTCTGTGTCCAAAAGAACCATTTCTAATTGGCCATCAGCTTACATGTCTCATTATTGTCCCTTAGCAAGACGGAAACTTGAGGGGGCATGTCAAAGGTCAGTGAATCAAAGCAATGTCTATGTCAGCAGCCAACCTTAGGTCAGTCTTGCAGAGCTACAGTGTGTGCGGGTTTCTCTCTATATTTACCAAGCATTATTTCCTTGACATTGTTGCAAAGAGATGTAAGGTTTGGGGCCCACTGCGTTACAGACTATTTCTCAACTGACTTTCAAACTCTTTTCTCCTTGTCTGATTCCTTGTGTCTGCATGCCTTTGTCTTTTTCGAAACCTATGCTACATATACCATACATACACTTGCCAAGTCTTCTAACCTAGGTTGATGGGTCACTTTACTTCTGAAGATGAGGACTAATGTCAAAAGCAAAAGCAAAGCAAACCAAACAAGCATCCCGCTAGGTAGCAGTTTGCTTTACACGATCTCCTGAAGGCATATTCAGTATACACAAACTCAAAGATAAAATGCAAAGCTAACTAAGCTGTGAGTTTCATCTCTCCTTGCCACTTCCACAAGTAATTGTTCTGCTACAGATAATTCTGTGAAGTATGTAAATAGAATTACTGTTTTCATTCAGGTTTGCAGAAAGCAGAATAGCCTTGTTCTGAGGTTTCTGTTGAATTTGTTCCTAGAACAGAAATGGCAAGCTAGGTTTTTTTCCTCCCTACGTATTTCCTGGCTTTTGCGTGTTTAAGTCAGACATTTTATTGAATGTGTCTGCATGCAACATTGGTATCAGTTTGTGTACAAGCTCTGATTGATAAAGTGCAACAAAATGTTTTATTCTAATGACGTTTTCTTTTCTGTACTTTGGTTTTTTCCCCCCTAACATCAAAACTGTTAGTCGGCATTATCCTCTAGTGTCTCCTTTGTGCCCCTTACCCTTAATCAAGAATGTTCCTGGCCATGCTATTCACCTTTTCCTGCCATACAGGACATTGCTGAGAACGGGTGTTCTGCAGCACCGGAGGAAGCTCTGCCAAGGACAGCGCCTTCTCCACTGGTTGAAAAGAAGGACCCCAAATTTAGAGAAGACAGAAGACCAATCACAGTACATTTTGGTCAGGTATGTCTTAGTGTTAGGTTTCTTTAAATTGGGTGACTCAGCAAAAATAGTTCAGAGGAGGAAAAATCACAATAATGAATATGCCAATTGTTTCATTATTTTTTGTAACTGAATTATGTTATCTGTTTGAATGGGATTCTAAAACTTGATTTTCCTGGGGCTTACTGATTCCTTTTGTTCATACGATGATTTTGAGGAAAATAAATTCTAAGTGAATGGAGGGAAAGCATAATTACTGTAGCAATTTTATAAACTATTTTGCTGTTCTTTTAGCATGCAAAGTGCTATAGCCCGCAGGACTGAGGATGTATAATTTAAAATGTTCTCTGTTATCTAGCCCAGATCATTAGTGTCAATATGGAACATCCAACTATTAAAGCATTTTACATTCTCTGAAAATTAAATGCAATGAACTAAGATGGAAAAATCAATTAATAGCTTATTAGTGTACTCTGTACTTCAGTATTGACAACTGAGCTATGCACATTAGTTACTCTTACAATGTTTCTTTTGATATGTCTGCAAGAGAGTGAGTTTGGCTGTGTGGGTTTTTTTAAGAGCTAGTTATTTAGAAAATGTTGCAGTTGCCGTGATTTTCATGGAAAAAACATACAGTATTTACTACCAGTTTGCCAGTGTTCCCCTATTAAGTGTAGCCTGACTCAAAAAAAACCCCATTATTTGTGTTCACGGTTCTCCGTTCTTTCTCTGTATCTATTTTTTACAGTATTATGATCAGAAAACAGGAGTGAATATCTGATTTCTTCTAAAGAAACATAGTGTAATTTTAAAACGATTGTAAAATATTGGGAATTATAAAATATGAAGCAAACGGGATTTTAGATAAGTGTCCATTAATAGAAACTAGTCAGTATAGCTGCGTTGACTGTTCAGGTATTAGATAGGGCTGCACGAGATACAATCATTGCTCAGAGCAGTGTTGTCTGTATCATTTTAGAATTAGATTTGTTTCCTTCGGAACTTTCACTGCTGTGCTAACTGTAAGTTCTTGGAGACTTTTTTTTTAAAAAGAAAAGCTTCTCTTCCAATTAAATATTTGCAGTAGTGATTTATTTTTCACTTACTTTCTGTGCCAATACAGTTGAGAGGAATTGGGGCTACTGGAGAAATGTAGCCATCTAGCTCTGGCAGGAAAATGTTACATTTCATTTAAAGCAGTCAGAAATCCAGTTAATATTATAATCTACTTTCTGTTTTTTTTCCTTTAGATTTTTATGAAGGATGGATGGTTCAAACATTTTGGTAGATTAATGAAATATATAATGGAGTGGAAAGTGCAAATTTAAATTCGTGAGGTTTTTTTAATGGTCACTTTCAAATTTTTTAATGATCACTTTCTCTGTGTCAAAAGAAACACACATCAGCTTTACTGAACCACTGGCGGTGGTGAAAGGCTCGCTTGCTAAATGCTTATTACTGTCATTACGTTACAAATGTCGCTTTCCAAAAAATGATCTAACTTAGCTGTTGTAGGGCTATCTCACTTATAGCCTTTGTCCTTTCACAGGTCTTTTTTTCCTGATAGTCCAATGCCAAAATGAAAATTAAATCATACTTTCATTGAAAAGGAAAAGATATTCAGGTTTATGAAATATAAATTAATGCTTTGGGGAGGAAAAAAGCAGCAACGTTTACTGTTTAAATGGGAGATGGCTTCTAACTAGTGATTAAAGGGAGAGATTTTAGTGTCACTTTTAACTCTGTCTAGAATACAGTAGGTGGGAACAATTAAAAAGCCACAAGAACTCTGAAATAAGGGCTGTTTGTGCATTCACAGTTCTTATAAACTGAAGAGGATGAAAGGGGCTTTTTTCTCATTGTCACTTGCTTTCTATGTCTGCTAGTATTATGCTAGTGTATATGGCAAAGGCAGACTTTTTTAAAATGCATGCATGTGGATTAGGGTCAAGCCCTGTGTATCAGTAATGCAGTAAGCCTCGTCCATACCACTGCAGTGAGAGAGCCTCCCAACAGCAGCGAGATGCTTTAATTGAGACATGCTGTCAAAGTGACAAACACATTTGCATACAGTCTATTTATTTTCATTGGAAAGGTCTGCAGTCTGCTGTTGGTTGAACATTCTTAATCAGCTCGCTGTAAGTGAGCCGGCAGCTAGCTGTCCTATGCTAGGTGCTTCTCTTCATTACATGACAGATTAGCTAAAGGGGGATGGGCTAGCAAGCCAGCAGCAACCTTTAATTTTAACTCATTATCTCTCACCCTATAGTGAGTAGTTTCTAGTTTTTCCAAATGCAGTTGTGTATCTGCAGTTGTTAGGCTGCAAAAAATACCAGTAAAATATCTTGAAATGTCTTTGAATGTATAGCACCTCAGCTGATTGTTCTCAAAAATTTGGTGGCAATTATCTGACTGTATGAGGTTCCGTAGTGGTGTAGCTCATCTTGGCGACTGGTTATCGGGCATTGTTTGAGAGGGTTGTTTATTATGGAGTTGTTTTAACAGTAGTTTCTGTAATACTAAGACATTGTGGGAAAGCTCTCCTTGATCATGAAAAGAAGGATTTTAGCCAGATAGCCTAGGGCAATGCAATAAAGATTTAAACAAAGTGTTCTTAATAAGACTACATGAGGAGGCCAAAGTGGAAGGGCGTGACCACGGCTTTCTCTCCGGTTTGACTGCGCATGCTTTTTGGTTTACTCAGGATGTACCTTTAATATTGACCCTCAGATCAACCAGATACAAGGAACTATCCTCATGGACTCCGAGGCAATACAACTGTACTCAGCAAGTAGCAATAGCAATACAGGCAACTGAGGTTTAATGAGCGGGGCGAAGAGGGAACAATTTTCAAGCCAAGAAAAAGAGTCAAATGAATAGTATGTAGTACTGAACAGGACTCTGTTCTGGGGAAAAGTAAGGTTAAATATAGTAGAAGATACAATGCTACAGAGAACATCCTTTGTGAGTGTTGTCATCTTGCTTGCTTTCTTCCTGCTTTTTGTCTTAAAACATGACCAAAACTTACTTAAAACATCAGAAGACCTGCTGCCATGGCTGTCCTGGGCTGCTTCCCAGTGGCACCAGGCAGGGGAAGCACTGCGAGCCCACTAACCATTGACCAGGGCAGACTGGGACAGCTAGTACCACTGAGGTGTGACTCAGGTGTTTGTAGCTTTTGCCTCTGTGCGCATACTCCCACTTCTTAGGTAGAATGCACGTGTTTATCTTTGCCATCTTTTAGCTCTTTGGAGACTAACACTACACTGTGTCACTGTGACTTTTGAATGCGTTCCTTGTCCAAGCAAGCAGCTGTTAGGGGCTACTTTGACAGGACTCACAGCTTGAAACATTGATGTCTGTTGTGATACTGGATGTGTTTGTTTGGGGTTGGTTTTTTGGGGCTAGTGTGGAGGGGGGTTGTTCGGTTGTCACTTTGGTGGTGGTGGTATTGTTTTTTAATAATGTTCATTCTCACCTAATGGCTACAGAAATTTTAGTTCTCTTGATTGTTCACAAGTCTTCCCGTTTCATGTCCAAAATACGGAAGAATGACTGAATACAGACCTTTTCATAGTATTTTTCAGATTCGGAGTTCGCGCTAGCGGTGCTTGAGTTGTGTGTTTCCGCTGGAAATTTTGGTTTCCATCACTGAACGGTTGTTGGTGGTGAGCTACAGTGATACGGATGCTGCACAGAGCATAATGCAAAGCAGCCTTAGATCTCTTCTGCTTTGTGATTTTCATTAACTGATTGATCTGTATTGCAGTTCAATTTTGTCTGATTTCAGAAGCATGTTGTTTCAGGAGTTCTTAATATCTCTATACCGTAAACAAACATGACAATTTATGAGTTGCCTTTATGCCACCAAAAAAAAAAAAAAAGGAGGAGGAAGGTCTTTTCCTTCTCTTTTTGCAAGATTGAACTATCCTGATAAAGTATTTTGGGGGTTTTGATTTTTTAGGTTTTTGGAGACACAAGTCTCAAATATTTCATTCAAGTATTTGGGTAAGTGATATTTATACATATGTATGTTACAGCCAAAAAGCAAAGAGTCTGGGAAATGCAGGCATCTCCTTAATGATGGTGATTGTATAGCTGTTTCAAGTAACACAAGCAGCTTTCCAAAATATCTTGCTGAGTTTTTAATGAGCAGCAGGCTTTCTCAGTTCTTTTTTTTTTTTTGCATTATCTAAAGCAAAAGAAACAAAACAAAACAAAAACCCATTGTAATGTATAAATCGATGATTTTGCTAAAGGAGAAAGGTAGATTAATGTCTGAATATGATAATTTAGAAGCCTTTTCCCTCCCAAAGACAGTGCTTAACTATTAGGCCACTAGTACACCAGCCGTGGCTATGATAAACACCTCTGCAGTGTCTGTGTACCACAGCCAGGAAGAGAAATGCTGTATGATTTTTAGGGTTTTGAGACTTTGCTTAGATGAGTGGACACATTGACAAGTCCCTTTAGCTACTGCAATTGTGTGTCCTGGTGTGCGCCGACTGTACAACGGTACAGGTTCTGAGACTGTGGCTATCACACGGTCAAACAGAGCACTTAACATTTGGCAGAGTTGTAGCCCTCTTCTTGGGGAGTAATGGGAACGCTTTATTTTCCAAAAATATACTTGTTGTTAACATGTCTTTCTCCTAAGGTAGCTTCTGCTTCTATCCACGCTGCTTCCCAGCCCTCCACCCCTAATCAAGCCTTCGTGCTATTCCTCTGAAATGTGGCAGTGACTTCTTCTTCAGGAGCCTCCTTCTTCATACAGGATCATTACCTATGCCCAGTCTTCCCATCAGTCTTTGAGAGGTGGTGTAAGCACAAGAGGGGGTGAGCCTAGATTCTTTAAAAACAAACCTGTGCTGAGGAAGGTTCTTTCCCTGGAGGTTTTACACAGTCAGTAGCACAACTGATCTAGTACAATTAAAACAACAAATGCTAAGCTGCCAGAAACATAATTTGTTGGGAAAGGGTATCATTTTGTTAGAAGCAAGTTATACTGGCAGTTCAGCTCTCTAATAATTTCTATTGTAATTAGAATGTCTTTTGTCAGCTTAGGTGTGTTTATATTTCTGTGGTATTTTTCTTTACCAGCAAATAGAATATTCTATTCCATTTATGTACCAAAAGGTAAAGCTTAATAAAATACAAAAGACTCTTCCAAGTATGTCTTTACTTAAGAGATTCAATCATATTCCATTCTTGATACAAACTAGAGAGAATTAGTATTTTGGGGGCTAATGTAAGTTACTATGGAACAAATGGAAAATACACCCGTGTACTAAAGCAGTTTATCTGACTGTGAAAAGACTTGTCCAAGTTCTCTTCCCACCTTATTCTTACTGCTGTTAAACTTTCGCAGGCCATAAAATAGACATTGCCAGCTTATTAGCAGTTTTGATCATTTGCTGTAAACGAACGTGTTCATTTTTCCCATTCATGATCTGCACTTAGACATGCAGAACAAACTCTGCTTTGTAGGGCAGGTTTCTTCTTCAAGAAGATTAAATGGCATTAAGAGGTCAGGGGGAAGATGGGGAGAAAACCAGCCAGCTACATTCCAGAAATGCAAAACTGGATCGCTGAGGCCCGAGGCAAGCAGAGGGAGGGATTATCTCCAGGGTAAAAGAGATGAAGCAGGGAAGGGAGGAAGGCTCCTTTGCCAGACCCTGTGACTCCCTTCACACCCAGGTGCATTGGAACAATAGCAGATTCCTCTGGATCACAGCAGGCATTGTGTGGCACTGAGGTAGAAACCAAAGGGGAAAGGGGAAAACAAGTTCATTTTCTAATATTCATGCGACTGTATGCTATGGTTGCAAAGCCAGCCTCCTGTTCTTGCCACTCTGAACTGTTCTGACAATAGAGATACCTTCATTAAGAAAATGAGCTTCCATTCCACTCTTCCCCACTGACGAGCAATGTGGTCTCCCGGTTCCTTTCTGCTGAGCCACATGGAGTTTCTTCCCTCTCTCCATTGGATTCTTTGTCGATGTAGCAAAAGTATAAGCCTAGTTCTTTAAAATTATTTTCTCTTAAGAAAGCATATTTTCTACCCTCATTTCTTCTCACTCCTTTCTTTGACTGTTCCTTTCAGAAAGGAATTCACTGTTGCTTGGTAAAAGTCACCTTGCAGGAAAGGCAAATGTATTGGCCCAGAAGCACTTGTCCATCTAATGTCTGCTTGAGACTACTCAGAGGTCCCATCAGGTTATTAGGGGATAGTGTTCCTAGTCAGGGGAATAAAAACTATGTCAGTGGACAAGAAAATAATTCATTTGATTGAAATTCCACATTGTGGTGTGCAAGATTTGCGGAAATGGCAATCCATGGGATAGGAGTTACCTAACTAAAAGGCTTGCACTCTTGTCATGCATGTAAATATTTGACAAGGCAGACCTGGCACTCTCTTTAGGAAGATGTACACCACCTGCAGAGCATACCCAAAGGTTACTGCCTCTCCTGCACTCACTTGCCAGTATTTTCTAATGAGCAACCAGACAGCTATGTCTTCTTCAGCTGCTACAGCAATGTAGTATGTATGCAGCTCGTGCTATGTAGGAAAACATGCTTTGCAGTGAGATAACGTGGCTCCAGTCCTGCATCCAGCAGACGTGTTCATCCATGAAAAAGCACATTCTGGACTATGGCTTTTAGTGTTTTCCAACTGTCTTGGCATTTCAAGCGCTTCTGAAACAGGGGTGTTCAGAATAAATTTACTGCCCTGGGTACATGCAAGTCAGATGCCATAATGCTTGGATGTATGGAGAAAATACTGTGGTTGAGCTGACCTCCTAGGGCTCTGACAAGCAGTAGCAGCTGTAACATGTCTGCAGAATTTCCTTGTTAGTCCTGTTATGTTGAGGAACCCATAAATATCTTGCAGAGAGTATCTTGGTCCATCACTGCTGGCATGTGGAAGAAGAATTGCGCTTTATAAATAATACATACATATAAAATAAATACATCAGTACATGCAAGGCTAACGAAATCAACTAGTTTGACAACTTGAGAAAAGCTCAGAGGCTCTTTTGGATGACTTGCTTAGTCTATCAATGTAGATCAGCATCCAGAAGCTTCTTATGTATTACTTATGAAGTTGATACGTGCAGTTAGGCCAGAACTGTCTGAATTGACCTCTGGCCCCTGGATTAAACTAGAAGATTAAAGGGAGAGAGTATGTGAAACATATGATTCTTCTAACTGCTAACCCCACTGTGATTGCTCGTTTGGCCAGGCGTATTTTGGATTTGCCCTTCAGAGCTGGACTGATTAATACCAAGTCGAACAGTTGCAGAGTGCCATGCTACAGATAGAGGAGCCGTGTACTTTTGTGTTTGTGTGAAGGAGTGTCCCCCTAATTATGCAGACTTCCTTGGTGAATGATGAAGCTGACCGAAGCAGATAGTCATTGCTGTTTATAGAACTCATTAAATGAGAGGCTGTCTCTTTTTTTTGTTGTTGTTGTTTTGGGTTTTTTTGGGGTTTTTTTCCCCTCCTGAACAAGTATTCTGCTTGCTAGAGAGAAATAGCTGTTAGAAGATAATAAGGGGTATGTCCATTTTTGCAACATTTTAAATCATGTAGGTTGCATGCTCTCCTTGATTTCAATTCTAGTATCAGGCCCACAGAAAACCCAATGTAAAGCTGACAAAATGACCAGTTAAAAAAGAAAACACACACAAAATAGTGCAGCTTTTTTCTTTATATTTAATATTGTATTGCTGGATATTCCAGTATTTTAAATGAAAAATATATGTAGTTAGTTCCATGTTGACAATGTCCTTGAGGATTTGACAGTGAGATTTTCCAGCAGTTGCTCTTCGTTAGAATCCTGGTGGTGTTTAATAAGGCAGCCGAACTGCTGGCACCTTCGGTTCTTGTTTGTTCTCCGAGGGCTCGGGGCTGCTGCAGTAAGCACATCGACCAGGGCTGATCATTACAAGGGCGTACGCCACCATGAATAAAAATGTCACACGTTTTCCCATCTCACAGCGGTACAAAATGTCAGTCCTGTCAAACAGACATTGCAGGTAGCAGTGAGCAGTCAGTACAAATTGGGAAGCCGAATATTCCCCCAGCTTTCTGATATTCTTCATTTGAAGCAGAAGAAAAACAGTTGTTAACCTATTAGCTGTGATTTTAAACTCTGCTGAGATAGTAGATGGATAGACTTTAACACATGGGGATAAATATATTCCTGGGGTCTGGGATTTTTTGCAACACGTCTCTCCATCCATATAGGTTGAGAAACAGGTAGAACGAAAACAAGCCACTGCAAAATATACCTCATTTTGGTAGAAGTCCTTTGGAAATTTGAACATCATCTCAATGAGATTCAATCTCAAACCCTTCCCTGTTTTATCTCTGTGAATAATTCCGAAAAAAAAACCCCTCCTTGCTGTTTTGCTAGTAATCCAGAAAGGGCGTGGTTCAATGAGTTAAGGGAGTTTTCCTTCATGGTCCTTTCATCATGCCGTAATGTAACGGACAATCATGATTTTATTCACTTTCTGTACGAGTGAAAGTTATGCTGCTTTCAGGCCAAGGCATGTCACGCAATGTAGAGTCCATCGGATGTGTTATTTTCTGGGCGTTAGATGTGCCTTAGTACCATCAACATACCTGTGTGTTCACTGAATAATCCATCAAGCATTGAGGCATGGATATTGTCAATGCAGGTTTCTGCTGTTAGTGCAGGGTCCAGAAAAAATCTGGTGCAAAAGATTAGGTGCAAAAGAGGTGATAAAATAGCAAATAACAAAACTGGTACTAAGTCACCAGTGGTTGCCCTAAGAGACAAGGAGGGCAGGTAAGATGGGCTGCCGTGGTCTATGTCAAAGTGAGTATCTCAAAGAAATGTATTTACAAGTCCATTCTGTAAGTAGAAATTTCTTAGGTTTTTCTCCGATACTTTCTCAGAACAAAAAAATGGTGTATGCATTTAAGCTAGGGAGTCATTGCAAATTACCCCCTTACCCAAATGGCATTGACTGCTGGCACAAATTGCGAAAGGAAGGCTCAGCAAGGAACACTCATGTCAGAGCTCTACAGAAACACAACAGAGCAGCTAGAATCTGGATTAAAAGAATGCTAGCCTGCTTCTGGCTTATGTATTTGGCTGTCTGCAGTGTGAGTCTTGGAGTCATCTGAGGCCTCACTACATATAAACAAAATAGGAAGCAAAATGTGTGAGGGTTTTTTGAACCAGAATGACTCTAGATTGAATTAAATATTTTGTGTTCAGTAGGCATCTGTTTCCTGTGTGAAGAGATATCTACTACACATAGCTTAACTTACAGCGGTTTTCAAACTGTGGTCTGCAGGCACCTGGGATCTGTGCCAGGTAAATAAGAGGCTGTTGACAGGCATCTGCTTTGGAACATGTCAGGAGTCTTCAAACTGCAAAGTGTTGAATAATATCAGTTTAATAGTTGCAGGGGGGAGTTTACAGTACTTTAGAAGAACTGAATGCATGTATAAATGGGAGGAGGTCAGGGTTTATTTTCAACTGCACAGCAGATAAAAAGTGACGTAGAAGAACTAAGTGGTCACAGTCTCAAATTGTATTGATACCATCTTTTGTGGGTTTTATACTGCTTGTTTGGGTAGTAGATGAGCTTTCCTGTCACTGAAGCTAAGAACTAATCAGAAGTCTTGACAGGTCTTTAAACCGCGGATACCATTACAAGTTAACCACTACTACATCGTATTCCTCCCATCAACATCGTATAAGAACACGTGCTACTTTGGGGCATGGCCTGAATGTGTCTGTCTGCTTAACGCTTACTGCGCACACAGGAAAATATATCCGTCTGATTCTCAAAATTCTTCACTTTTTCTGTAATTGCAGACAAAAGAAATGAAATACCATTCAATTCTACAGCCAGGGGGTTTGTTATTTAAGCCATGTGTTTTTGGAATAGCATTAGTTATAAACAATAATAATCCACAGTAGTGTAACCTGTGGTTTTAGGATTTTTTGTCCCTGGCAGTCTTCCATAACAAGCAGATTGTAAGACGTGGGCAAAAGGCATATTTGCTTCATCCTGGTGGAACCTTTTAACTTGACAAGACACACGTGATCCTGATCTCATGCTCCTGCTGTCATTCTTGGTTTTAGGGGGATCTACATCTGGTTAGTACCATCTAAGTCCTAGATTTAAAGCAAACTGTGGTTTGTTGTACATTATAATACTTAATATTTTTAAAAGTTAGCTATTCTGGGATTGCTTGCGTAGTATGAGATTAATAGATGTATATTATAAACACTGCCAATTGAGGATGAGTTATCAGTGCTCTGTGTCGAGATGCACCATTAAAAGGTATTTTTTACCCTTTAATTAGGAAGGACAGAGTTTGTCTCAGCCAGGAGAGAGAGAAAGCAAAGGTAGACTTTCAGAAAACCCCATTCTTCCCCTTTAGTAAAGAGTGAGTTTCCTCTCAGTAGCTCTGGGATGGACCTGTGCATCTTCAGCAGTAGGTACATTTCAGACACCTGAAATAAAGATCCTCACTCTGTATTAGGGAAAACAGGAGGCACTTACCTTTCATTTCCTTCTCTTACTGTCTCCTCTCTATTATGTAATGGAAGATGCCTGGCTAGAAGGGTAAGGAGATAGTCCTCATTTTTCTCATTAAACTAATCAGGGTGTTTAATTGTGGCAACCTCTGCCCCTTTCCTAAATTCTTGGCACAGCTACATGCTTTGCTACATTTTTGCCAGATTCATTCTACCTTCCCAATCTACAAATATGGCTTGAAGAATGAGGCATCCCTTACAACATGGAGATTATTTTTATCGCAGGACCCAGCAGACTTCTGTTGAAGTATTTCAGAGTGTAAATTAAAAATATATGCTGTAAAGCATACACTGTTCTTGTCGTCCCAGTTTGTGAGCTGTACATATGGGAGTATGTAAAAAGTAGTGTGCGCACTGCGCAGGGATCTGCATGGATAATAAAACAGCTGCCTCATAGATTCCATCTGCTTTCTGTACTGAATCTTTTTAGGTACCATACATTTTTCAGTGTTGTTATTTTCTCCTTTTTTTTTATTGAGTGTTCAGTTGAGGTCCAGCATATTCTTCCAAAGTCAGCACTTCAGATCTTTTGCAGCATGATGTGTTTGAGCATGGGTACATGCAGGACAGTGCATCTCTCTCCCATGTCTGATTGTCTTTAAAACCTACTAGCGGTTTTTAAACCAGTCCTGAATTTCTGAAGGAAAGAAGATATTCATGTAGAAAACCTTTGCTTTAGACATTATTAGAAACACCCAGCACTACTAATTGAGAAAGAGAAATTCTTCTTTCTATATGTACTGACAAACCAGTTTTCATCTAGTTGGGTTTCCTTGATGCATTTTTCCTAGTTGCACTTGTTGCTGCACGTGAAATAACACCGCTAATTTACTCATAAAGGCCCTGTTTTGAATACCACTTGAAAAAAAAAAAAAAATCTCAACAGACATCCACAATTAGTGTGAGATAATAATCTGCTCACGAGCTGCTACCTCACAGACCAAAAGTGATCTTTTTGTAATGTTTTCTCTAGTATAAAAAAACCTAAATAGCTGTATTGTGAAAGTACCTTGGAAATACAATAGCTATTTTATGAGATGTGGGATCTATAATTTTTAAACAGTATTTTTACAGTGTAAAAGTGAATGTAAGATTTTTCTTCCTCTAGCATCTCATAGTTTAAAATCACTTGTCTGATAATTAGTAAAACAGTGCCAGATCTGCAGTCATAAAATTGGCTTTCTGCAAATTTTCTGTCTTGTTGCTTCAGAAGTATTTAGAACAAGACAATTAAGAAAATATCTAGAGTAAAAAGGTATGCTGGTAAACAGCTATTGGTAAGAAAGTGCTAATTTAGACATTTCTCCCCTTCATAGAATAAGCTATAGTATATACATTTAGGAACATACCTAGAATAGCAATTTAGCAGCTTTTAGCAATGTAGCCATGTGCTGTTTTGTACCCATTCATCCTTACAGCACAGGTAATTAAGTTGATATTCCAACACAGCTTCCCCTACTGACCTTTTAGAAACAACGTGTTTTGCTGCATTAACAAATTAACTTCAAATCAGTGGCTTTTGCAGTAAATATGGCCTTCATATAGTTTGAGTATACTTGCTTATTCCATTCTGGTGACAGATACTAACATCAACATTAAAAATGACGCTCCAGTAAAGGGCAAATAACTGTTCTCTCCTGGTGGACCTCCATGTCAGTTAGTCCTCACTGCCCTTTGCCTATTTTTTTCTGTGCTTCACAACGCTGATTTAAGCCATCCTATTTCCCTATTCATATTTAATGGAGAGAACATGCTGCTGTGAATATGTAGTTTTGTCTTATCATTCTGTTCAGATCTCTTTTGGGTTCAGAACTGTAGTATGTGGTGCAATACATACAAGACCTCAAAATGAACTTTATTTCTGGTAGCACTTCAGTGGATAAGATAAATTTGAATGTGACTGTTGGATTTGACAGCGTTGTTACAAGTACTGAGGTCACAGTTCTGAGAGTGAAGTTAACACGATGCCTATTTAAAAGTCCAAGAGATGCAAAAGTTTCTACACTTTTAATCTTTTTACAAAGCAGCATTTGTATGTGTCCTTATTGTGGAAACACATTGAATTATTTTTTGATCAGAGATAAAAACTTCATCATATGTGATATTTAAATCTCAGCTGGAAAAAATAATCCAGTGACAGGATAAGGATATGAAAGTATTAGCTCCTGCCAAGGAGTAGTTCATTGTTACTGAGTAGATCTGCCTGTAACCATCACCCGAAGAAAACTGCCTCTGCTTGATCAGTAGCATCGGGCCATGTCTGACAGAGAGGCCCTTTGTGTACAAGTGCCAACTGACTATGTGTGCTCCTGCTTTACCAAACCCCTTTCTTCACTCCAGTTTTTGTAGTTAACTCGGCCACTGTGTGCAGTTTAGTATTAATCTCACCCCCCTTAGATCTGGACGGTGGGACCCGTTGGTTTCCTTCAGCTCAGTGCATGGATACAAAGAGCCTGCCTTAGTCCGGCTCTTTGGAGGATTGTCTGACTGGCACTGCTCGCACTACTCTGGGAGCAGAAGTAGTTTATGCGTGCACTGCTCCTAGATCCTAGCGTCCTTGAAAATGAAACTTCAGCATTTGTCTTTCTGCTTGTTCAGAAAGCACTGTTGGGATCTCATTTTAGGAGGGTATTTGGCTGAGTTATAACTCCTCTCCTTCACCAG